>SSNQ01033730.1:11010-39925 GCA_006942095.1 Nothobranchius kuhntae | reverse complement strand
GCACAAACCCATAACTATGTTCCTCATTCAAAAAAGGACAACTCCGAGGTGAAAAATATACAGACGAGCTGTGTCCAGGTGAATATAACGCGGCATAGTTGTACGCTTTCAATTTTTAAATACAGGAGAAATTCAGAAAGTCATTTTTTTTTACTATTAAAAGGCTGTTTTACTGTCTAACGCTGTAAAACGCCTCACAACACATTTTTGTCAAAATAAATGATCACTGTATATTGTTAATTAATTCAAATAATATAATATTGATTTAGTGTTGTAGTGTGTGTGCTGCTTTATTTTATATGTGTACTTATTTCAGTCTATTTGTGTTTCTTATGCAGAAAAAACAAGCAACGATGGACAACTACCTGGGGAACAAGACACTCACCCCCAGCAATGCATACCACTTACAAACTCTATTCTAAACATGCTGGTAAAAGACATGAGGCCACTATCCATGGTGGAAGGAGCAGGCTTCCAGCTAATGCTAAAGCAGTTTAACCCAGGTTACTCCATCCCCTCCAGAACACACTTTGCTAAATTGCTGGAAAAGAAATACCAAGACACCATGAATCAGGTTAAAGATACTCTATCAGCCTTGGACAGCCAAATTGCCATAACAGCAGATATCTGGACAAGTGTGGCTAATGAGGCATACCTGGGCATCACATGTCACTATATTGGAACTGAGTGGCAAATGGAATCCATCTGCCTTTCTACAATGCCGCTGGAGGACAGACATACAGCACAAAACATAGCAATGTGGCTGCAAGAAACACTAGAAAAATTTGAAATTAATCCAGAAAAAGTGTCTGCAATTGTTCATGATAATGGTGCAAACATTGTAGCTGCTGCAAAACTACTGGAGGCGCAATTCGGCTGGGCCTCCATTAGATGCACAGGCCACATGCTGCAGCTAGTTCTCATCCCAGCTCTCAGTCATCCAGTCATTGCCAAAGCAGTTGGAGCTGCAAGATGCCGTGTAGAACATTTAAAAAAAAGTGAACTTGCATCAACCAAACTGAAAGAAAAACAACAACAAATGGGGACACCTGCACACACACTTATCCAGGACGTAAGTACTAGATGGAACAGTACATATCACATGATCAGTCGTCTGCTGGAACAACGGTGGCCAGTAACGCCAACACTGTCAGATCCACATGTGACAAAATCCTCCAAACAGTACTTGGACCTTAAAACAGAACAATGGAGCTTGTTAGGAGAGCTTTCCACAGCTCTAGAGCCCTTTGATGCTGCAACTGAATACATGAGCGGTGAGAAATACACCACAATTTCCTCAGTGCCACCTTTAATTAAAGGGTTAGTTAAGTCAGTCAAAAATATGGCTTTTGAAACAGTTGGTGCACAAGTCTTCCAAATAACAGCTAAAGAGCAACTCGAACAGCGGTGGAGCAATGCGACCAGTTTTTCTGAGACTTCACAAAACACTGTCATAGTTAGTTCATCCCTGGATCCGCGTTTCAAAAAGCTCAAGTTTCTGTCTGCTGAGGACAGCTTTAAAGTGCAAGTAAAGTTGAGGATGAAAGCAGTTGAAGCACTACAGCTGAAGCCTCTTATTGCTGAGCGTGAGACAACTGAAAGTCCTTCTCCTAGCGACAAACCTGGTGCTTCACAACTTCGCGTTCACTCCCTCATAGACTGACACCAGCAGTGAAGATGAGGACCAGGGGCGGCGTTAGGCCCGGCTACTTGGGCTGAAGCCCCGGATGTTTCACGTTAAGCCCCGGATCTAAATCGCGGAAGTAACATGCAGTACCAAAGTCCAACAGAGAGGGAGCAGCTAGCAGTAGTTTGTATACAGCCTGCCTGAGCCTCCACCACTGAAGAAGAAGCCCTTCAGCAGCCGGCTTCTTCTACACTCTCTGCCTGAAACGCATGAGTGAAGATGGACATAAGGACGTTTTTTAGACCAAAAGTACGGCGACAGAACCCCAGCTTTGATGAGACTGGTGCTGACTCAGGTTTGTGAGTCTTATTTGAAAATATTTGTTGTGCTGCTGGTTTGCCTAAAGTTAGCTTACTATCAGGTAAAGTTGATGGAGATAGAAAGGGAATATTTACTATCATCTCACACTAAACACTAACAGGAACAATACTCTGCCCTGAATATGCTTAATATGTAGCTTCAGATTAAAAATTATGTGGTACAAGACAAATATATATGATGTTGACTAGTGCGTGTCACGTGTGTGTGCGCGTGTGCGCGCGCACGTGTGTGCGTGTGTGTGTGTGTGTGTTAAGCCCCGGATCTTCTTCAGTCTTAAATCCGCCCCTGATGAGGACAGGGATGCAGAGGAACCTGGTGTGAAAATCAGGAAGGAAATACTTGCTTACTTTGGAGAGAAGTTCATCCCCAAAAAAGAAAATCCTTTACAGTGGTGGAAGAAAAATGAGCCAAGATTTCCCTCTTTGTCAAGATTAGCTAAATCATATCTATGCATTCCAAGCACTTCAACACCATCTGAGCGACTGTTTTCTGCTGCAGGCAACATATGCACTAAAAAAAGAGCAAGCCTAAGCCCTGAGCATCTTGACATGTTGACATTTTTGCACTGTAATGCCAAGTTCTTTCTTGAAAAAGCATGAACCTGCATTATTCTTTCTACTAGATGCTTTTTTTTTGCCTGTTCATCCCTAGTAGGTTCTCTATTGCAAATTTATTTTGTTTAAAAGCTTCACACTGAAGTAGACCATGGATAAGGGGAATTAAAAATTGCACTTTAACCAAGTTGTTTTGAACAACATTTGAACTTAACCTAAGTTTGCACTGTTACACTGTATTTGTGACCAGGTTTAGTCGTAAAAATGTGAAATGCACAATTGTTAGTAAGCACTATTTTGCACTGTTTACCTCATTTTACACTGTGTTCAGGTGCAATAAAATAGATTGCAGTCAACTGCACAATTCTCTTATGTTTTTCTTTTTCTTAACTGAAATGTATTCATCACTTGTATAGATTAAATAGCTAAACAATAACAAACCGATTAATCGATTAATCGAAAAATAATCGACAGATTAATCGATAATGAAAATAATTGTTAGTTGCAGCTCTACTCCAGGATTACTTGTGGAGTACCACAGGGTTCAGTGCTTGGACCAATTCTTTTTACTATATATATGCTTCCAATTGGTAAAATCATTAGACAGCATAATATAACATTAGCATATCCTAGTCTTTTGCATAGCTTTTAGTGTTATACATACTTATTTAGTGTTAGTTTGGCTGTTAGATATTGTAGTTTAGTTAGTGTTTGGTTGTTAGTGTTATTAGGAAAGTAGTTTGGGTTTAGTGCTCCATATCGTGTTAGTATGGTTAGAAGGTGTAGTGTAGTGGGTTGTGGTGGCTCTGTGGGGTTGCACTCCTTTCCACTGGACTTAAAAACTAGGCGCCAGTGATTGCGCACAATTGCTGTACTGGAAAACAGTCAGCTCCCGCCTGGTGCTGTAGTTTGCAACCAGCATTTTACCCGCGATTCCTTCACCAACATGATGGAGTTTGAACTGGGTCATTCCGCACGTCTCCATTTGAAGAGGGAGGCCGTGCCCACCGTGGCTCTTCCACGATTTAGTTGCAGCCCACCGACTCTGCTCCCCCACCACGGCGGGCTCCAGTCTGAGGTGAGTAAGCTAAATAAAAGTTTTGACATCTTCTAAAGACAATTCCCTACCTAAATGCAAAGTTTGAGAGACGTGGTTCACTCCATTTAGCTAAATCAGCCTGCACTGCCTTCGGGCTGATTTGTCAAGTTCACAAAATGTGGAACGGGATGTAAGGTTAGAATCAGCGGCGAATCGGAACATATCTCGAAGCCCTGGCCGACGAAAAGGTCCACATGACTATTACTGTCAGGCTCGGAGAAAATTCGGGTTGTTTTTGTGTCAGTCAGTAATTCTGCAGTGACTCTAACTAACGCAGCACTAGATGACAGACAGCATTACAGCGTGAAATCCAGCTTTACACCACAGCGTGACCCGGTTCTGTAAGGAATTCTGTTCAGGAGGTCGCTTTTCAAGCTCTCTCCACATCATGTGTGACTGACTTTTACGTTATAATAACGATCACACACTAGGAATGTTATAAAGCGCCTATATCTGACAGTTTCTTTTGTATATTATCTGACTTTATAAACAACAATGTGCTTCTATTTTTTTTTCAGGCTAAATCTACCCAAGACACTGGCTGTCAGACTGATTTAGCTGCAAGAATGCACTTGTCCAGGCTGATGTGAAGCCTTCTCTGTAGCAAAGGTGAATAATTTTTAATAATCTTCTATGTAAACATTTTATTATTACCTTCTAGTTTTAATTTGTTTTACAGATTGTTGTTACGCGTGATTTTATGCTCTTTTAAACATTTATAAATGTGCTGCTGCTTTGTTTTTCACTTAGCCAGCCAGTTTAGAGCTCACAGCCGCAGTGTGTCTTGTGACACAGGGACTGTGACGGAAATTCACCTTCCAGAAAATCCCAGAGCAGCGTCCACACCCCTGAAAAGACCAAGATGTGAGGTGTCTGTTGTTGATTCCAGCTTCCACTGTCACGTTGAGGAGTAGTTGGAGGCGGACCATGTGTGGTGGAGCTGACCAGGAGGCAAAAAAGGCAGGCATGGATAAAGTAAAAAATGATTTAATGGTAGAGCGGGAACGAACAGCATGAGCCAACGATGACAAACAAACCACAATGATCTGACACAGGTCATACGAAACGGGAGGTATAAATACACTGGAGAAAATCAGGAACACATGGGCATTTTAACAAGGGGCAGGTGAAACCAATAGGGACTAATCAAAGGCAGGGGCAGATCATGACATCCACCTCAGCGACAGTGCAAGCTCAGTGAACTGAAGGTAAAAAAATTAAAACATTTCAGAATTTTTAAGATATTAACAATTAAATAAGTATGTGATTACATCATGAAGGAGGCTACTGATTCTGGCCCTGTGACACTTGGTGGTGACGTGTGAGCTGATTCACCTGGAAAACAACTTTTACATTAAATATTTTGTTCTTTGCTATCAAACGTGAATTAACTAATAACCTGCATTATTGCAGGACACTCAGCAAAATATGGACTCTACACCATGAGGCAGGCACACGTTAATATTCTATAAGAGCACATAAGGTGAGCAACACCACATATTATTATTACTGTACACTGTCCTGGATTTGTTTTCTTTCTGCATCTCATCATTAGCCTGGCTGATCACCTGATAACTCATGTCATCTGGTTGTGACAGCATGAGGATGTCCTCACACACCTGTAACCTATCAGCTCATCTGGCAGAATAGAGAGAGAAGAGACAACACCACATCTCCTGTTCCTGGAAAGCCTTCAGCCATCCTTCGATGACTGAGAACCTCCATCAGCTCTGTCTCCTGTCTGCCTACAATTATTATAATAAATATTGTGTTTGACAAGTTTTTTGTGCTGCCAAATATCTCATTTTGATTCCAGTTTTGATATTTTAATGGATATTTATAAATAACATTAATTGAATTATCACATTGTCGCATGTTTAACTAGCTCTATTGTGATGAATTAAACTAGCACCTCACTGTTAAAAGCTCGTTTTAATTTCAAGCATGTTTAAGTATTTATGGACATGAACAAAAACAGGAAATATATAAATTGAGATTTAATTAATATTAGGGAGTTTAATTACATTGTTTATGTTACTGGGGCACTCTGATCAGCTTGTTTGGACTAAATATGAATGAAAATGAATAGAAATATAATGGTATTGAATGACTATTTAAAAATGAAAGTGTTGAGGATAAATGATAGGGATGAGCCGGATACTCGTTTCAGACGAGTATCCGGTACGGATAAAGCATTTTTGACGAGTACGAGCATGAAACGAGTAAAACTCGTAAATATCTGTAATCGTGCTGAAGGAAAATCCTCATTGGGTAACTGACTGTCTTCACGCTCTGTGATTGGCCAGTCACATAGAGCGCCCGCCCCTCCCTACACACAAAACTCTCTAGCCGGGAGCTCAGTCCGGCTCATCCACACACACACAGACAGTAACGGATCTCTCTGTGCTTGCTTCACTGTTCACGCTTCGTCAGTACTCCCTAGGTTTTCTTCAGTTTGCTTCTTTTTAAAGTTACTTTAAAGTTATTTAAAGTAACCCTTTTTGTAACGTACGTGGTGCATTTGACAAGACAGAGCTGAAAAACGGCTCGTGCTGCGTCAGTCACTGCCTCCGCTCCAGTCAGGTTTTTTTTCCTCTCTCTCTCTCCTCTTCCTCAGGATCCACTCCCTCTTCCCTATTCTCTCTCTTTCTTTACATTTTGTAATCACAATTGTCTATTTTTTGCTCATTTTAAGTATATTTTAATCATTTTCTAAATTCTTTTTTCTATTTTACATGTTTTGTTTTTGTGAAGCGCCCCGTGATTTTTATCTTGAGAGGCGCTTTAGAAAAGATATTTTCTTCTCTCTCTCTCTCTTAATTCACACACTTAAATATTAATGTTCTGATTTTATTTAAACAATACATATAGCAACTTCTGATCAGACTTAAACCACGCCTACTTCTGGTTAAACTACACCCACTTCCGAGTTAGGCCACGCCCACTCCGAAAATAGATACAGATACAGATCATTTAGATGGTTGAACAGATACAGATACAGATAGTGGTGTACTCGCTCATCCCTAATTAATATAACAAATAACTGTTTAGAGGAGGAAAGAGTCATTCAAAGGTACATTCTTCTGGAAGCTCCTGATCCTGACCACACCACCAGAGGAGACCACCTGCAGACACCAGAGGATCACCTACACCCAAGAGAGCAGCTGTTATCAGTAAATAAATAAATCAGGGCAGTTTTAGTGGGCTGAACACATTACAGAATAATTTTCTCATGGGGTATTTTCATAACTTTCTCTGCAGCAGACTGTAACTTAAGCCCAGGACTCCTGGAGAGCTGCTATCCAGCATGTTTCAGTGGTTTTCCTGCTTTAACAGGTTAGATTAGCTGTTAAGCAGCTCAGCTATGTGTTGCTGATTAAAACCAGGTGTGTTGAAGTAGATAAACCTCTAAAACATGCTGAATACTAGCTCTAGGGCCGTGGAGCCAAACCCTGCAGCTAATCCAATGCTATGGCTAACGGCTACTTACCATTCAGAGCTGGTTCTGTTGGGTCGGTTCCAGTAGTTTCAGGCAACTCACAAGCTCAAAACAATAAGGCTCAGGTCCGCTTGTCTCCTCCAAATAGACTTGGTCCCTTTCTTCTCGAGTGTCTGGGTAAGGAGGGGGAGAAACGTCCTCCACTTCTAATGACTGCTCAGAGTGAAGGGAGCTAGCTTCGTCTAGTTAGCCATCGTCTTCGTCACTGCCGCGGCTCCGCCCTCTCGGTCCTCCACGCAACGCCTACTAATGTTGCATTTTTTTAAATTGATACGTGGGTGGAGAAGGACTCTGAGGCACGCTTGACCTGCTCTTTAACCCTTTAGGCCCTAGGCCTTTGTTCTTTGGGCCCTGGCGCCTCCCAATTGGGGTTCTTTGGAGTTTCATGTCCCAAGTGTCAGTGATTGTTTGCATTCCCCGAGCACAGCTACAGCTACAATCAAAACAGTTAAGACTGGAAACAAAACAATTTTTGGTTTTTGATACATTAAGATAAAATTATACTTGAACTTTATTTTAGAAGAGCTGTGAAAGTGCTGACAGGATGGAGGTTGTCAGTTCAAATTCCATTTAGGAAATTTTGTCTATTGTTTTATGTATTCCAGGGGTCCTCAACTAAATTTGTTAGTTTTTTTTTCTCCAGCAGACACCAGTGAAGGTCAGATGCTCGTCTAAAATAAAGTTCAAATATCATTGTATCGTAATTTATTAATGTGGACAGTTGTAGATGTTTGGGACATGAAACTGTAGAGGCCCCCAATTGGGGGGTGTTAGGGTTAAACATGTTAACCCTGATGAACCTTATCGGTTGGGTAGATTACAGGCTTGTCTTGAAGACATAAAAAAATTGGATGACTCAAAACTTTCTGCTTTTAAATCAAGACAAGACTGAAGTTCTCATCTTTGGACCTGAAATTCAGAAAAGGAGACTACTTGGTCAATCACCTGACCTGAATGGCATTACATTAATCTCCGAGAACAAAGTAAGGAACCTTGGTGTTATCTTTGACCAGGACATGTCATTCAAATCCCAGGTTAAATAGGTTTGTAGGATTTCCTTTTTCCACCTTCGGAATATTGCTAAGATTAGAAGCATACTTTCCAGGAGTGATGCTGAAAAACTAGTTCATGCATTTATTACATCAAGACTGGATTACTGTAATTCATTACTCTCAGGAAGTCCACAGAATGTAGTTAAAAGTTTTCAGCTTGTCCAAAATATTGCAGCTAGAGTTCTGATGATAACACAAACACTACTGTGACCTGATGTGGTTTTTAATAGTATGTGTTGATAGTAATAATAAGAATATTACATTTCATTTGTACTGCGCTTTACATTTAAAAGTGCTTACAAAAATTATGAAGAATTAAAAGCTTTACTGAAAAAAAAAATGTTTTTAATCCTTTGTTAAAACTGTCTGTAGGTCGAGGTGCCATTAAACTCTCAGGCAGGGCATTCCAGAGATGGGGTGCAGCGGCACAGAAAGCTCTGTCCCCCATGGTGCTCAATGTGGTTTTGGGTATGTGGAGCAGATGCGAGTAACCCTGGAGTATGAAGAAGCTTTGTCATGTACATTTCCAAAATGAAATCTGTCAGACAGGTAGGATTTAAACCAGCCTAACGCTGTTCCTTTGATCCCTACAACATGTTCAAGTCTTTCTAAAAGAACATTGTGATCAACTGTGTCAAAGGCAGCACTGAGATCTAACAAGACTAGAACAGGCACAAGATTCTTATCTGAGGGCATGAGAATATCATTTGTAACTCTCACCAATGCAGTTTCAGTGCTGTGATACTCTCTAAAACCAGACTGAAATTCCTCAAACAGATCATTAGTGTTTAAATGCTCACATACTTGGATGGCCACTATTTTCTCCAGGTCTTTGGATAAAAATGGAAGGTTAGATATTGGTCTATAATTCATTGGGTCATCTGGATCCAGAGAAGGCTTCTTAAGTGAAGGTTTGATTTGTCACACCCTGCCCTGTCTCTCCATTTGCTTCAGCCTGTGTCCCTGTTGATTGCTCCCGCCTGCCTCTTGTTTCCCAATCACCCAAGCTCCCAGTCCTCCTGTATTTAAACCCCTCCAGTCCTTTGTCTCTTGTTGCCTCATTGTTCCCATGTCCTGCGTGCGTTTGTCATTAAAACCTTTTACGTTACCCAGTTTGTCTACCTGCCTGATTCCTCCCCAGCGTGTGGATCCTCACCTCCGTTCCATTCACCGGCGCATCCTGACAGAATGAGGCAACCCGTTGAAGGATCCAGCGGGGAGTTTCTCCCGTGGGAGTACCTGCTCCAGTGGCTTGCTCCAAGCCACCACCCGGCTTCTCCAGCTCCGCCTCGCCGCGGACGACTGCGCCGGCGTGCACCCTCGGCCTTCCTCTCCACCCTCCCAGCGCCTGATGAGAGACCGGATCGAGAGACTCGTTCGGATCACTCCAGTTATGTGGGCACCCGTCTGGCTGTGTGCTCCCCCGGCGTTGGTCCACGGCGTGGGGAGAGACGCCGGGCTCCCCCGCAGTCCTGTGTTCCGGGACGGAGCTGTGTGCCCGCCGCTGCCCCTGCTCTGCACTGCAGTTTCAACACGCCCCCGGCCAGACCAGCAGTTCCGTCTCCGGCCCAATCGGCGCCTCCATCATCTGCAGAGGGAGGAGCGTTGGCCGCAGCCCAGCTGACTGAGCTTGTCAGTCTCCAGGCAGAGCTTGGCCGGTTCCGCCAGCTCATCAGTTTCCAGGAATCTCGTCTGGACGCTCTTTCCTCCTCATCTCAGGGCCAGAGGAGCGAGCCTGGGGTTCACCCAGCGGAGCTCGCCGGTCTCCGGGCTAAGCTGGCCCAGCTCCATTGGACCCTCAGCCTTAAGGAGCGTCAGCTGGACGGTCTGTCCTCCCTGCTCTCACAGTTCTCAGCACCACCTGCTCTGTCGCAGCCTGCTCCAGGGGTGGCCCCGGTGGACGCTCCGCATCCAGTTCCAGTGGTGGTCCCGGAGGTCGCACCGCATCTGGTCCAGCCTGTCCAGGCAGCCCCTCCCGCAGCAGCTCTGCCTCCGGCCCAGAAGCTGACGGTACCGGTCCGGAAGCAGGCGGTCCCAGCCCAGAAGCAGAAGTTTCGGGCCCAGAAGCAGATGGTTCCGTTTCCGGACCAGAAGTTGACGGTCCAGGGGTCAACGGTCCAGGGGTTGACGGTTCGGAAGTCGATGGACCAGAAGTCGACGCCTCCGGACCAGGAATCGACGCCCCCGGACCAGAAGTCGATGGGGGTCGACGCCTCCTCCAGTTCAAGGGTCGACGCCTCCTCCGGGCCAGAAGTCGACGCCCCCGGGCCAGAAGTCGACACCTCCTCCTGTTCTGAAGTCGACGCCCGTTCCTGTTCTGAAGTCGACGCCCGTTCCTGTTCTGAAGTCAACGCCCCTTCCTGTTCTGAAGTCGACGCCCGTTCCTGTTCTGAAGTCGACGCCTGTTCCTGTTCTGAAGTAGACGCCCGTTCCTGTTCTGAAGCCGTCTCCTCTGAAGTCGGCTCGTCTGAAGTCGGGTCGTCTGATGACGTCTCCTCTGAAGTCGGCTCGTCTGATGACGTCGCCGCCCCCTCCAAAGTCGGCTCGTCTGATGACGTCGCCGCCCCCTCCGAAGTCGGCTCGTCTGATGACGTCGCCTCCCAAGTCTGCTCGTCTGAAGTCGGCTCGTCTGATGACGTCGTCTCCTCCTCTGAAGTCGACGTGTCTGAAGTCGTCAGATCGTCTGACGTCGCCTCCTCTGCGGTCGGCTCATCTGACGACGTCGCCTCCTCTGAAGTCGGCTCGTCTGACGACGTCGCCTCCTCTGAAGTCGGCTCGTCTGACGACGTCGCCTCCCCTGAAGTCGGCTCGTCTGACGACGTCGCCTCCCCTGAAGTTGGCTCGTCTGACGACGTCGCCTCCCCTGAAGTCGGCTCGTCTGACGACGTCACCTCATCTGACGTCGCCTCCCAGGTTGGCTCATCTGATAACGTCGCCTCCCAAGTCAGCTCCTCTGAAGTCGGCTCGTCTGATGACGTCGCCTCCTCTGAAGTCGCCGCCTCCGAAGTCGGCTCGTCTGATGACGTCGCTTCTGAAGTCGGCTCGTCTGATTACGTCGCTTCTGAAGTCGGCTCGTCCGATGACGTCGCCTCTGAAGTCAGCTCGTCCGATGACGTCGCCTCCTCCTCCGAAGTCGGCTCGTCTGAGGTCACCTCGTCTGAGGATGCTCTCTCCAGTCCAGAGGTCGACGCTCTCTCCAGTCCAGAGGTCGACGCTCTCTCCAGTCCAGAGGTCGACACTCTCTCCAGTCCAGAGGTCGACGCTCTCTCCTGTCCAGAGGTCGACGCTCTCTCTTGTCCAGAGGTCGACGCTCCCTCTAGTCCGCCGTCTCCAGTGCCAACGGTGGTTCTGGAGGTCATACCGTATTCGGTCCAGCCCTTCTACGAGTCTCCGGTCCAGCCCGTCCAAGGGGCTTTGTCCCCGGCCCAGCCTGCAGAGACCAGGCCCCCAAGAGCCCGTCGTCGCCTCCTCCTCTGCCTCCTCTGCCCTGGGTGCAGGCCCCCGGACTCTGCTGGTCCCTGCCTCCTAATCATCGGGCCCTCTGTCCCTCTCGGCCCTCCATCTGGGTCCCCCTCCTCCGGCCCTGTTCTGTGTTCCTGTGGGCATCTGGAAGCTGCCCTTTGAGGGGGGGGTACTGTCACACCCTGTCCTGTCTCTCCATTTGGTTCAGCCTGTGTCCCTGTTGATTGCTCCCACCTGCCTCTTGTTTCCCAATCACCCAAGCTCCCAGTCCTCCTGTATTTAAACCCCTCCAGTCCTTTGTCTCTTGTTGCCTCATTGTTCCCATGTCCTGCATGCGTTTGTCATTAAAACCTTTTACGTTACCCAGTTTGTCTACCTGCCTGATTCCTCCCCAGCGTGTGGATCCTCACCTCCGTTCCATTCACCGGCGCATCCTGACATGATTACAGCAACCTTAAAATCTTGTGGTACATATTCATTTACTAAGGATAGATTGATTGTATCTAGAATGGGGGCAGTAACCAAAGGAAATGCTTCTTTAAATAATTTGGTTGGGATTGGATCCAAAATGCAAGTTGAAGGTTTAGATGAAGCTAATATTTTTGATAACTCTGAAAGCTCAACTGGATCAAAACGGTTCAAGCACAGATGAGGTTCTACAGTCACCTCTGATGCTGCCTCACTTACTGAGAAAGAAGAAATCGCATTAGGGAGGATGCTAAAGATTTTGTTTCTAATAGAATTAATTTTACTTGTAAAAAATCCCAGGAAGTCATTGCTGCTGAGGGCTAAGGGAATAGATGGCTCAGAGCTATGATTCTGTGTAAGTTTAGCAACTGTACTGAAAAAAATTTAGGATTATTCTTATTCTCTTCAATTAGCGATGAAAAATAAGCAGTTCTAGTTTGTTGAAGCTTATTTTTATAAAGCACAAGACTATTTTTCCAGGGTAGGTAGGCCTCCTCATGGTGCGTAGAGCGCCATGTTCTCTCCAATTTCCTAGAGTTTTGTTTTAAGGCTCGTAAATGAGAATTAAAGCCAACATCCTGACCCTAATTACCTTCTTTTTTAAAGGAGCAACATCATCTAATGCCACACGTAAAGAGGAAGTAACATGATGAACTAAAGCATCATTTTGTGAGGGGCTAGAAATGAAAATATTGCCCTCTGCTACGTTCCTCTGAGATGCTGAGGACAGTAAAGATGGAACAGTTGATTTAAAAGATGCAACTGCGTTGTCAGATAGAGACCGACTATAGTGAAATTTACTTTCATGTCTCGAAAACTCAGATATGGACTGATCAGAAGTTGCTATGTGTATTGTTTATTTGAAAACTATTTACAGAGCAGTCTCAGAATTGAGATTTAATATTTTTCATCACAATAGTAAAGGAACTATTACAGAACAAGTGTTTCAATAAAATCAGAACATTAATATTTAAGTGCATGGATTAATACATCTGAACTCATGCAGTAGGAACTAGGAAATATGAAATACTAGAACCAGACACAACTTTATATATTTTTTATTTTAATTTGATTAAACTGATTTTTTTCTTAACGTTCTTGGCATTTTCCCACACAAAGTTAAACAAAACAATGTTGACTAAGGTGTGTGTGTCTGAGAGACATAGCTCTGTCTTGTCAAATGCACCATGTAAGTTACGAAAAAAGAAACTTTTAATATTCGACCGAAAAAGAGGCGAGCTGAAGAAAACCTAGGGAAAACTGACGAAACGTGAGCAACAGTGAAGCAATCACAGCGAGATCCGTTACTGTGTGTGTGTGTGCGTGGATGGGCCGGACGGACTGCGCTCCCGGCCGGCTAGAGAGTTTTGTGTGTAGGGAGGGGCGGGCGCTCTATGTGACTGGCCAATCACAGAGCGTGAAGACAGTCAGTTACCCAATGAGGATTTAGGGGAGATGGGGACAAGTCTGAAAAAAGGGGACAGAAATAAACAGCACAACAGGAAGTGATGAAATGAGTAAAACCAGGAGGGTACAAGTAATTTCCTGTCACAGTTAAACACCGCTAAATGTTGGGAATAACGTGCTGCAGCTGAACCTTGATTTGAGAAAATCATGAATTGAACTGAAATCTCAACTTCTGCTAGAAAAATGAACAAAGCTGAATCTTTTCCTGAACTCGTTCAGAATTAGAAACACGTTTAAATAAAAGATGGACGTTGAGTTGTTGTCCGGTGGTTATTGAAAGCAATAGCTTGAAAATGCACAGAGATGCACTTGACATTTATTTTCTACATTTTTTAAAAACAGTGTTCAATATTTATCGATATTTACCAATATGATCATTTTTTATGATATGCTTTCTTTTGTACTCGTCCAGGCCTACCTGAGCCTGGCTTTTGGAAACTCACCCGTTCAGGCCACCTTTGTCCACTGCTGGTTTCATTTCTCTCTCCCTTTCCTCACATTCTTAATCACGTCTTTGTTTTTTCTCTATTTTTATTACTTTTATTACATTTTTGCTCTTGCGAACTAAAACTATAAAAGATGGTCTCTGCTTTCTTTTGCAGGCGTTTTAGTCCATTAGCTGATGAGGTTGTGGCACCAGGTCTCCTCTTCGCGATACTCTAATATCCTGAGATTTTCATTAGTCGTCAGTGTTCATCAACATTAAAGAAGGAAACATTTGAAATACACCAATCTGTGTGTAATGGATGGATCTAATATGCAAGTTTGGGACCAGCACCCACACGTGTGGGTTCGTAAACGGGCTGACGGCCAGGACAAACCCAGGTGTGGCCCTTTTAGCACCAGATGAGGTCATACTGGCGCTGACATAATCCTGCACATTTTAATACACGCTAGTACTTTTATATTTACTCAGAAGAGACAAACCTCTGAATCCTGAATGTGTTGCTAGACTACAGCCGTTTCAGCTAACGCAGGATAGCTAAGGTTATGGCTAATGCTGCAGCCGTTATCGTCCCGTCACGGCTGGTGTTTGCACTGATCACACCACTTTCATGTTGGCTGTCACGTGTTTAAAGACGCAGTTGTTTAGTGTTTGAGGAAAACGTTAGAAGGCTCAAGAATTTATGTGGCGTTTCGGAGACATGAATTAGTTAAACGTCTCATACAGGTGAACAGGAAAAATGAGAATCTGGTGCACCTATGGCAGTCACCCAGCTCAGACTGAGAGACCATGTAAAGTCTCAGGAACCTTGACCCTTGAGATGTTGAATGTGGGCTTTTTCATCAGCTGTAAGCCATAATCTGAAAAGTGCCTTTGAGCAGTGGTTAAATGCCCACGCATCATTATTAGTATTATTATTATTATAATCAAAGAAAGGCGGAAACACGTCTCATTTATTAGTTCATTTCTTTAGTTGAATTACTTACATGAATGTTTTTCAGGTTCGTGTGTCCCCGAGACTCCTGAGGAGGAAATAGAAACTCCAGCTCAGAGGAAAAGCGTTCTACCTTCAGGAAGTGAGGAAGCAAACGTTTCCAGTTCGATGACTTCTGCTCCTCCAGCGCAGGTCAGCTGCTGAGACTTGGATCAGCAGCGTGGTCTACCTCACAGCTCTGCCTCCGAGAGTGACACGATGCTGAAGAAGCCCAGACTTGATCAACACGATGCTGAGAGCCTGCAGACGACGCTCTCTTGTTTCCACTGAAAGGGATGAGTCCTCAGATTCTGGTTCTGCTAGAGCCCGTGTGTCAGAGCGTGAGTGACATCAGAGTCTGTCCCCATCTGTCCATCAGACTAAAACACAGATCAGACAGATGGTCCAGGACTTCCAGCAGCACGGACCACAGGTGCACCTTAAGCTCATCGTTCCTAATAACATTAGGAGGGAATGAGTGGGGGATCAGCGCTCCTGCAGATCTAACACACACTGTGCTCAAATCTGTTTCCACAAAGGTTCCTCAGGACTGTTTCTGTCTGAGATGGTCTCTGGTCGTTTTTAGAGAAAGGCCTTTCAAGCACTGGACTCAACGTTGCATCATCTAAATAAAGCACTTGACCATAAACATCAACTTAATATTGCAGCGGTGTAAGTCTGGATCTTTGGGCATGTTGTTGTCAGCGACCTGCAACAAAAACACAGTTTCATCCAGTGTGCTGTTCTCCATCGCCTTTAAGGCCATCAGTGGGATTTTTTCTGACACTTTTCATCTGCTGCAGCTTGGAGACGTGATTATCTGCTGTTCTGTGTTTAGACACGCACCAGACTGGCTGTTCTCCCAGCATCTGGTTCAGGATGGCAGGACGGTTCGTTGTCCTCAACGCCAACAAACCAGAGCAGTGGCACCGCCGGAAGATCACCCCCATCATTAGACATTCTGGATCTGGAGTTTAGCACCAACGAACAGAGCAGACCTGTGTGATAGGCCCTGGATCAGCTCAAATGGTTCAACTACAGTATTAATAATAATAATAATTATTATTATTATTATTATTATATTCATCATCATCATATTAATAATAATTATTATTATATTATTATTATATTAATAATAATATAATATTGTCTTCTTCTTATTATTATTATTATATTAATGATAATCGTATTATTGTTATTATTATTATATTAATAATTATCATAATAATATTAATAATAATAATAATTATTATTATATTATTATTATATTAATAATAATATAACATCATCGTCTTATTATTAATAATAATAATAATAATAATCTTGTTATTAATAATAATTATTATTATATTAATCATCATCATCATATTAATAATAATAATAATCAGCATATTAATATAATAATAATAATCTTATTATTAATAATAATAATAATTATATTAATCATCATCATCATATTAATAATAATAATAATCGTATTATTAATAATAATAATAACAATAATATAATAATATTAATAATAATAATAGAACGTTTTATTTCAAAAGCACCTTTCATGACACCCAAGGACACTTTACAACAATAAGGATAAAATAACCAAGATAAAGACAAAACAAAAATATGTTCGATGTTCACATTTAAAACAATGGATATATTAATATATGATATATTTTTCAACTCACAGGCTTGTGTGGTGTTAGAGAAGGCCAACAAGGTCAACAACCTACCAGTGGGCAGAGGTAACAGACATGGATTTGTCCATGGCCTGCTTCATTAGTGAGCCAAGGGTTAACTGTGTGCTTTCCAGCCCAAGGCTGTCTATGACCTCACACCAGGAGGAAGCCGTAATAAACGCTTCCTCCTGACTGCCTCGTCTGGCCTGCAGGTCACTAGTCTCTTCAGGAGAGAGACATATCTCTTTTAACAAAATAATTCTTATTTCTGTCTCATAAAATAATTTCTTTCACTCTGCAGGTTGTTTACAATCATATTCTGTTTATATAAAGCAGGGGTGTCAAACTCAAACTCACACGGGGCCGAAATGAAACTCTGGGACGGAGTCGAGGGCCAAACTTAATATTTTTGAAAAAGTGACGGCAAATTTGCACGTTTTCTTTATCAACATTTATGCAGTTTTGATCCTTTAAATGTGGAAACAAACTTATTTTTGACATTAACACTGAATGTGGAATAACCAAATGACACACGAGCAAGTCCATTTTAAATAAAAGGCATCAGTGGTATTCATTACTTGTGGTATAATCAGCATTTTATAAATCTATTCAGGATTTATGTTTTCTTGTTTATTCATTTTTCTTATTTTTATTCTCTTTTTTTCTCCTGTAATAAGTGTCATTGCTGCTGTGACGTCTAGCTTTCCCCACTGAGGAACAATAAAGGGATTTTCTATTCTATTCATCTATCTGCAGCCTTTCCACTTCCTGTTTACTGTAGGTTAAATCTTTTCTCACGGGCCAACAACAAAATAAAATATCATTTTATCTTAAATGAAAATGCAACATCTCACCTGTTAACTTTCATGTTTTGGAGCAGAAAAAGAGCATAAAACCAACATATTTAAAGCTCAGTTTGCTCCACTGGTTTACTGTGATGCTCACCTGTTCCAGCCAGATACCTGCATCATGGGGTTGATCTGAGCTGAGGAGGAGACTCCTGTTGTTTTGTTCATCTTCATCATAATAATGACAACATTAGATGACAACAGGTGCTCACATAGGTTTGTACTGATGAACATGTCTGAGCAGCTTGACCACGTTGTTGTGTGTCGGGGAGGAAACACAACCACAGAGCTGGTTTGAGCGTGTCGCTGTTCGCTGGAGTTATATCAGCTCTGTCTGGACGTTAGTTGGAAAAATTTCTCTTTCAGTCGTGAACACGTTACTGAGCAGTTAAAATCTCCGTTTCTGGGCTTCAACGTCAGAAAACAGCTGAGTGAGAGGAGTGTAGTTTGTCCGAGACAGCGTAGCTGCAGACACCCGGCAGCAGACGCTGGGAAAAACACAAAGGAGGGGGCGCGTCGGCTCCGCGCTGACGCCGCAAAGCATCATGGGAGTTGAAGTCTTTGCTGTAAAATCGGCCAGCGGGCCAGTTTTAATATTTATCTCGCGGGCCACATAAAAATGCGCCGCGGGCCGGATGCGGCCCACGGGCCTTGACTCTGACATCTGTGCCATAAAGTGATTTAATAATTCCTTGACTGCTTGCCATGAATAAATAATTATTTATTTAGAAAATAGTGTTTTTGTAACAGATCAAAAGTAACGTTTTCATCAATAAAATGACCAGAAAGTAACTGTTCATTAGCAAACACACCATCTGTCTGGCCTCCAGGAAGGAAAAACAAGTGTAAGATGTGAAACTAGCCAAAGAAGCCGTGACACCTCTGCTCAAGGCTTCATGTGAGACTCCTGCAACCTCACTCTGAGTAAAGTTCACCCACCTCAAAGTTCCTACGTGAATTTACAACTTACATGTTGAAATAACCAAATGTGATGAATGAACACGATGTTAAATGAAATGTTTGAATCATCTGTGCTTTAACCCATGATGGCTTTAAAATGAATATTGTTCCTGCACTGACCCATTTCAGCTCTTATCTACACCAGATCAGTGTGTGTGTGTGTGTGTGTGTGTGTGTGTGTGTGTGATTTAACAAAAGTTAATCTATCAGTACTCATACACGTTATGATGAGATTATTATTAATGTTTAACATCCACGTCCCTTGAGTGTTAAAACATTCTCATTCACACACAGTTAACTATCTTTGTATCTGAATGACGGAGGGACTTCTGAGGTACATTTTGATAAAGACCTCAGACGTGCCAGATTCTGATTTGCCAAATTTATAAACAATATGTTTTAATAAAACAGGAATTGTTTCCTGATCCAGCCAGTTTCCAGCTGAAAAACCATTTTGAAACCATCTTGTCTTTTGACATGGAGTCAGAAAGCCTCTCTGCGACGCTGTGGGAGACACAACGGCTCTTTTAAGAGCCGCTCAACCCCTCAGACATCTAACCTGCAGGCCCTGGTTGCATCTCATGGTCAGTGAAAGCTGAATTCAAAGGGGGCTACGAGTCTTTGGGTTCTCGCGGCTGGACGTACGCTGGACGCAGGCGTCGGATGGTTTTTATGAATAAGTTTCTGGTTTACCAAACATACAGCCCCATTTATGTCACAACCCAGACTCCACAAATTCTCTCAGATACCTAAGAACGGTTTTGGTACAACATCTATCTTCCATTCCAGCATTCCACACATCACATCACTTCATATCCATTACATCTACTACATACATCACATATCATCATTCATACTTGTCATGTATAATCAGGCCCGGTGTCGGTACAAGATCGGCTCGGGGTCCTTCGACTGCCGATGACGTCAATGTACGGCAAACCCACTCGGACAAAATACACTACACATCTATACTGTTGGAAAGAACTTAGCAGTTTCGTTATTAAAATAATGTTTCTTAAGACGTAAGTTTGTGTTTATAATGGTATTTGTAAAATAAAACACTATTTTATTCATAATGTTGAACTCCTCTTTTAGCACATCCCTTGAAGAATC
This sequence comes from Nothobranchius kuhntae, assembly GCA_006942095.1. Taxonomy (NCBI): domain Eukaryota; kingdom Metazoa; phylum Chordata; class Actinopteri; order Cyprinodontiformes; family Nothobranchiidae; genus Nothobranchius; species Nothobranchius kuhntae. The sequence continues at coordinate 20,304 of SSNQ01033730.1, read as the reverse complement.
ATAGGTATTAGCAACACCTGTGGAATTGTATTTGCAGGAAAGAAGTGTGTCCCGTTTATTGAAGTATTTTGTGTTTAGAGTTTTTGACGTCTTGTCCATGCGTAGTTCAGTTACGCTCATAGCTGCTAGCCAAAACTCTGGAGTTAAAAGTTTTCTGGCTTTACTAAAATACCTGTCTGTACTTATTTGATTGATGGTAGTTTTACTTTCTATTAGACTCCAAATGTAACCATTTCGCACGTTTCTAATTCATAATTTGTAATAATGTAATCAGTGATATTAGCATTAGCATTCCTATGGGTTTTTCCACGTATATTAGCATTGTGCTAACCACTCGCTGCCAAATTGCAGCCTTTGAGATTAGAAAATCTCCTTTTGTCACATCGCAATTTAATTGCACATGCAGTTAATCATTCAGTCCTAATATACATGCAGCTCTATGCTAAAAGTGTATTTTCAAAGAGGTAATGATGGATTTCTTTATAAAAGTTGTCCATCTTTCCAACAGAAAGATTTGCCTGGACCAACGTAACGTGATAACAACGTAACGTGATAACAACTTAACGTGATTACGTAATTCCGTAAGGTTCATGTTCAGCCAATCAACTACTTAGACGTCATCGGCAGTCGATGGACCCCGAGCCGATCTTGCACCCGAGCAGATCTTGTACCGACACCGGAGTGGCTAACCGGGAGGGTCTGGAGAATTCCCGGTGGGCCGCATGGGCCGGTGTTCTGGTTTTTGTCTTTTATCATTTTATTTTTAATTTTTGGTGCCGGTGTTCATCCATGGCACTGAGACTGCCGGGCTGATCTCTAACCCACACGCGCCTCTAACCCAGCCTCTAACCCAGCGCACCACGTGACATACAGTGCGCTCTCGACCAGTGGTGATGGAAAGTAGAAAGAGCAAGGGTGGTGCGGAGAAGGCAAGAACTAAAAGGAGGAAAGCGCTGGAAACAGATGCAGCTAAATGTGCAAAGATGAGGACCTTTTTTCTCAAACAAGCTTGCGGTCTTTAACGTCAAATGAAGATAAACGGGTAAGGCAAGTCAAGATGTTAAACTTAACCGGCTGCAAATCACCATTCAAGTTAATTAAGCATCAATAATGAATGATGTGGCGTCATGACATAACATAATGTCATATAATACAATTAACATTTTCACACAATGTGATTTAGTGTCAGAAGAAGAGCCAGGAGCCAGCAGTGAGGGGGTTGCTTCTGTCGGGGTAGAAGGAACAGGTGAGCCGAGTGTGCAAACAAGCAAGCATTAGTTTCATTATAATCATTTTTAATGTCCAAATGATAGTAGATAGATGAAGCTCTAGGCCCGCGGGTCGGCCCGGCCCGAGCGCCGGGCTTTGGGCCAACGACTGTGTAACTACCTGGGACACGGGCCGGGCGCCTTTATTTTTAATCAAATTCATTTAAAAAACTGAAACACTTGAACACAGCAGCACCTGCCTGCTTCTCACGCACCGTTAGCTCAGTTAAGGTGCGTGAGGTTTATAAATGTGCCGATATAAACGAATTCTCAAACTGCTGATTGAAACATGTGCCCCTGTTCTAATACGCCATGTTATGTCCACTTTGATGTCAGAAACATTCGTTTATTCTCATGAAAACGGCAGCGTTCTCTTTTTCTGTGAATAAATTCGCTCTGCAGTTAAAACATACAGCATCCATTGCTGGTTTTTTCTAACTGGAGAGCGCATTTTCAGAGCGGCAGATTAAATTTACAAACGCTTTATTAATTGGGGGCGTTTATTTAATCTGCCGCTCTGAAAATGTGCTCTGCAGTTAGAAAGTTAGAACGCTGCTTTTATTTCTAATTGCACAAGAGCGCATTTTCAGAGCAGATTAAATTTACAAATGCATCCAATTAATATAGTGTTCGTAAAATTCATCTGGTCGAAAAATACGCTCTGTTAGAAAAAAAGCTGCATTGATGCTGTTTTTCTTTCTTTTACTGCAGAACGCTTCTCACAGATCATCAGAACGCGGAGCATCCTACCACGCTAGAACATTATGAAAGGTAAAAAAAAAAAAGTCGGGCTCGGGTCGGGCCAGAGAATCCTGAAAACCTTTTCGGACCGTGTCGGGCTGGGGCTCCACCCCCTTCGGGCCGGGCCGGACACGGGCTCAGATTTTAGGCCCGTGCAGGGCTCTAATAGTAGTGACCTGTTGTATTTTTATTAGTAAACACACGAAGCCCACAACAGATAGCTGATAGGATGAAAGTAGAATGAAATAAGCCTGCATATTTTGCCATAGAAACATTTTAATTGGTTACATTAAAATGTGTTTTCATATAAAATGTGCTAAAGCTTTACAGATGATTATTTTAGTTGTGTGACAGGTGCAGGTGAGTCTAGGGAAACTGTGTGAAAGGGAGTGCTGAGTCTACTCTGTCATGATCCGCCCCAGCCTCCCTGACTGTGTCTCTCCTGCCCTGATTAACCTTATTGTTCTCACCTGTCCCTGATTACTCTGCCCATGTGTTCCTGATTCCCTTGTGTATTTATACCTCCCTCCTTGTTGCTGTCTTTGTCGGTTCATTGTCGTTTGTGCATGTTCGTTTGTCCTGTTGCTCCCAGTCTACGATTAAACATCTTTTTTTTTCATCTGTCTGCCTGCTCTTCTGCCTGCGAAACCCACCACCACACATGGTCTGCCACCTCCACCCGCAGAACATGACATACTCTGGTTACAGAGGCAGCAGCTCAGCTGCAGAACCCTGAACCACAAGTTGGGAATGAGACAAATGAAGATGAGCCAGTTGACAGTTTTGATTACTTTACTCACCCCCAGTCACAGGATATAAATAAATTGTTTTCTTATCGCCCTCATCAAACCCCTAATATTACTATTCCAGAAATTGAAGGGACAAAGGAGGGTCTCAGGGAGTGTGCTAGGGACTTTGAAGGAGTTACGTGTGCAGCTGATGAGTTCGTGAAGTGGGCTAATAGGAAGTTGCAAGAAGAGGAAGAGTGTGAGATGGTAGTGCATAGAGCCCTTCCTGAGAAAAGGTTCAGAAAAAAGAAAAGAATGCCAGGAGAGCTCGCAGAAGATGAGCATCTAGCATCAGCTGATGCGAACTTCAAGGTCAAAGTTCACAGTGTCATTGTGGACACAGTGACAGACAGTATCCATAGAAGGTTTTCTGCCAATGCAAAACTTTGCTCAGATTTTGCCTGGCTAGACCCTCGGGACTTTGCTCACATGAGGGGAAAATAGACTCCCTAGCTCAGCTCTGGAAAATATAAGCAAATGTCTGACAACAGAGCTACAGTTGGCTCATTATGTAGTGAACTCTACAGCCTTGCATGTGAGTAGGGCAGACCAAAGATGTCCCCTCTGGAGGGTTAAACTGTCAGGAAGCTGGTGTAATGTCACAAGGAAGCGAGCAGGATCCTCCAATGGCACAGCAGGATGCTGAACTAGAGAGCAAACTTTGTTCCTCCTGTAAAAACTGTTATTTGTGTTCATCTCATCCTGTCTCAGTATAATCTGCCAACTGATGCCTACCATGTGACTGGACTGGCCTACAAATTGTTCTTAACACTGTCCATCACACAGGTGTCCTATGAACGAAGTGTTTCGATCATGAAGTTCATAAAAAACAGACTAAGGAGCGCTTTGACCCAGAAGAAACTTGAGGCCTTCATGCTCATGTGCACTGAGAAAGAAATTCTCATGTCTGTGGACAATGATGCAGTAATGAACAAAGTCTCCGAGACCAGTGCACTTCTTAAGCGTTTATTATTGTTGTAGGTTGGGCATGTTTTTGAAACTATTGTGCAAAGAAAAACAAGATAATGAAGAAGAAGCTTTTTTAGAGGTATAATGGCATTATTAGAACGTTATCTTATACTGTGAATTTCACCAACACGGTGACATTATTGCTAGGGACAAATCAATGGAGGTTTATTACAAACAAGTGTGGGCAGTTCGAGTGAAGCGCCTGACTTTACATTGATTCAATAACAAAGCTGTTCAAAGATGTGCTGAAGGGAAAACACTGCATTTTATAACAAAGCAGTGAAAAAGCTTACAGTACCTGGTATTCCCAGGCGGTCTCCCAGACAGGTACTGACCAGGCCCAACCCTGGATTGCTTCCGAGATCAGACGAGATCGAGCTTGTTCAGGGTGGTATGGCTGTAAGTGAAGGAAAATCCTTGAAAAATCCCTTGTATATTTGTCAAAGTATGATTGTGTCACCCACTGCAAAGACTAGACTCTTGCATATGGAGGTAAAAGGCTAAGTGAAACAGTTGTCTTCATGGTTGTAGCTCTAGTCTTCATGGTTGTAGCTCTTCTTTAGACTCTGACCATTGGCTCCCACCCCATTTCTTGTCTCTAAAATGCCAGCAAGGTGACTGTTGGATGAATTATGGATACATTATTTTATTATTTTTTAAACGAAAGCTTCATCCGGTTTATTTTACTCCAGCAACAGAGAGGCGTTTGACCTTGCCTCTTTCCAGTTCTGGCTTATCAGTAAGAACGCCCTGTGCCCGCGCCTGTTGTCTCCCTGCTCGCTGAGAGTCCAAAGGAATGTCAAAGTGTGCGCGTCAATGTTTTAGTGTGTAAATGTGTGTGCGTTTCACCATTTTGTGTGTCCTTTATAAATGCTTTCTGAGGGTTCTGTCTGAGAGAGCGAATGGACTACCGACTCGTGTGTATCATTTTATCTCTCTCCACTTTGCAAAGTCTAAATTGTTTATTGGTAAAGATTGGTATGGGTTAATCGATTGGCTTATTAATGTTATCCCTGCTTTTAGAACTTTCCCTAAGGTAACCCTGGATGGGAAAATAAAATTACCTAACATTTTGGTGCCGTGACACCCGTCTTGCAGTTCGGCTGCTGGGGGGTGGTCTCCGGGAGCCGCTTCCTGCTTCGGTCCAGGGGGGCTGGAATTGCTTCCCGGCCGGCTGGATGGCTCCCGGGGCGTCCTCTCTGCTGCTGTCTTGCGCCCGTCGGACTTCGGGGTGACTCCGCCGCGCAGGGGGGATTGGGATTGGATTGGATGAGTGTGTGAGTACCTCTTTTTTTGCATATAAAAAGCTGGTTGACTTGACAGTGTGTTTTACGTTTGTATCTGCCTTCCGGACACGGGAGATGTTCCGTGTTTCAGCAGGGGGCTCTGGACTGTCCTGGTGAAAAGAGGTGAAGAAGAAGGGACGTAGCCACTGAGTCGCGCCTAGACCTGGCTGTTGGAACCCGACCTGTATAAAGCGTTGAAATAGGCTATACAGGAGGTCCAGCGCTACTGGGGAAGGCTGAAAGGTGATCAGAACTGCAGACAACTGGTGAATAAAAGATTAAATAAACCAGCGCTGCGTTAAAGTGGCCAACCGCAGTTTGGCATAGGCACGTACTCCCTTTGCAGCTGCCGATGGGAGGGGTTGGACAGATTCTTTTTAACGCTGTCTGCATTGAAATGCATTGAGATTTATTACAAGGTGTGTTGACCCCGCACATCGCCAATGCATTTTGAATTTATCGGATATGTATGTGAGATGTAGTCTAATGAGCTTTGAAAGAAAAGCGTCTGGACTTCTTTGAGTTGCTTGAAGACGTTTCACCTCTCATCCGAGAGGCTTCTTCAGTTCTAAGGTCAAATGGTGGACAGTCCCAGATTTAAACCCAGTGGGAGTTTCCCCCCCCGAAGAGGGAACAAAAGACCCCCCGATGATCTTCTACATAAACACATGAGCCAAGGTGTGAGGGTGGGTGTGGGTCCTATTCAGCCAGATTTCGGGTGAGCTCATTGTGAAACCTGGCCCCACCCTATCATGTGAATTCCTGAGGTCAGATGGCCCAGGATATGCGTGGGCGTTGAGGCATCTGGGAAGGGATCTCAAAACTGGATTATAGATGGCAGACAGTTGGTGTCGTAAACCACCGCCTCTGTTCAAAGATGGTTGCTCACAGTGGACATAAATGGCTTCCTTAGGAAACTATGTTGAATACCCCAACACCCCTGACTAAGGAGCAGATGATGCAGTTTATAGACCTTTCTACTTAGTGCAGACAGTACATTCCCCGTAATGCAGAAATGACCCAGCCCCTTTACCCATTTCACTTTTCTGCTGGATTTGACCCCGAGCTACAGAATTATAAGAAAATTATTATAAAATTATAATTTTTATGTTCTCTGGTATATAGCCTGTTGTAAATAGCCTCATGAATAGCTTTTGCTCAATAAGATTGAGCTGTAAAGGAAGTGCCTTGCTGCCATTTTAAAACTCTTTACCCCTTTAACTGAAACAGCCTGTGTAAATTTAAAATAGGATATATTCATTGTAGCACAACTCTGGTTTTACCAGACTCGGTTTCCTGGGGGAACAGATTAGCTGTTGAGGTAGCTAAGTCTGCGTCCAAGGACACCTTTTGCTTCTGGATAAAGATTAAAAATGCAACTTTGTCTCAAGATGGTCTCTATTTTACACGTGGTAAACCTGTTCTTTTTAAAGCGGCCGCTCTGGTGGCACATGATGTTTAATCAGAATATTCTAGGATTCTTTGTTTATTCAGGGATTGTAAACACTTTGTCTTGATTCAGGAAAGAGTCAGGTTTATAAAAGTAAGAAGTTATTTTTCAAACAATTAAAACACGACAAGTTCACTAATATTACTGTGATGGATGGATCTGGGTGGATGAAATGTGATGTATGGTGCCTATGTGTGAATATGACGTTATCAGAACTTTCGTATCTAGGAAAGCTGAGTTCTGGGTGCAAAAGGGAAGAATTTGGTCTGCGTTAAGCTATGAAGTTGATTATTATCAAAAGGCATCAGACGCTATCTGTGTGTCTACCTCACCCGTTCTTGGAGACCCTCTTCATGGATCCGAAGGTCAGAGAGGTCGGATGACCTCTGGCACCGAGGTTGTAGAATACCATAGTACCGACTCCAGTCCAGAGATGTCCCGGGTCGCAGCAGATGGATGGAACCGTTTGCGTCTAGGAGGACTCTTAAGGAGTTGGAACAGTATCAGCTTTGTTCTGCAGGAACCGTTTGCTGCGTCAGCAGTAGGCAGCTTTTAGCAGGGTTTTAGCAGCTGGCAAAAATGCTCAGGGTTGAAGAGGCTTCGCTCCGGACGGCCGTTCCGAAGCGCTCTCCAGAACTGCTGGATGATGAGAAGCTGGAATGCGACTCCGACTGCTCAATCACTGTAAGTGATTTTGCTTTAATATTCTCATATTATGAATTCTTGTCCAATCAGAACGTGCCATGTTATGGTGTATTACCAAGACAACCTCAGAAAACACGCCTTCTTGAGATACGGATGCTCTGATCTGGGGTAAAGAATTATCTGTGTCATGAGTTTAACTTAACTTGAATTAGTCCTCGTGTCTGGTGCCGGTGACGATTGCCTCGTCATATCAAACAATACTGATTACCATATATATAAATCAATGTAATACTTCATTTCACTGATTAATCAAAAAAATTCATTTAGTGTTCATATAATATTTGTTCATCAACCATATTATTATTTAATGATTATGACTTATAAGTTTTAAATGTTCACATTATATTTAAGAGTTCATTCTTTGATTAAGCAACTCATGCGAGCTGAGAGTGTTCACTTTATTCAGAGGCATGAGGACTCCTGTAGCTTGAGGCCTCGAGGAAGGAACACGATGTTGACAACACGTTATCATGTGTTCAGAGCTGCAGAGAGGCTCTGAACTCCAGCTGATGGAATGCAGGATCTTTCTGGCTTCAGGAAGATGAGTGTAAAATCCACTTTAGGACATAGAATTAAGTCTGCAGATGACCAGTGGCATCTAGGTCAATAAGTAGGTGGAAATCGACCATTTCTGGACATTACACAAGCCCTTATTTACACTTACACACCAATATACAAATATAGAGCTCTGGACTCTCGGAGAGTAGACGCCATGTTGACAGGCAACAAATGTAAACAAAATGAAAGGGATCGGCTTGGATTTTAGTTCGTCGGAGTTTACTTCACACTTTAAAACAGAAGAAATCATTTTATTTAGTCAAAAATTAGATAGACTAAACATCTCCGACCCTTACCGTTAGGGCTGGGCGATATGGCAAAAATAGAATATCACGATTTTTCCAATATTTTATCACGATTTCGATTTTATCACGATTTTTTATCCATGAATAGCATAACTTCAATTGCGTATCAAAGAAGAGAAACATTGAATAAATAAACATTTATTCATATTAGGGATAATCAACACAGTGCTAACACACTTATATTTTAAACTCACACCAGAGATGATAAAAGCCCTGAGAGAAACAATTACAAAAATCAGTTTTTCTCGTTTTTCAAGTAACTTAACATAAATTAAAACCGTAAACATATTTAAAGTGCAAACATGTCAATTGCAAACGTATTGTGCAAACATTAACTTGTTCAAAATACTATGTAGCTCCCAGTTGCTCATGTAGTGGATAGTTAAGCTCAAATATGGCTCTGATGTGCGGCTGGACCAGAGGTCGCTTGTGGTAGCAAATAACTGCGCATTCTGAATATTTTCTGCAACTCTCACTTTGCATTCAGCGTACATGCGTGGAATGGCGGTGTTCAAAAAATACTTGTGGCTGGAAAACTCGCAGCGCGGATCCAATGTTTTTATCATGTTCTTAAATCCCGCTCCTACTGTTCGCACGGGACACAAATCTTTAACCAAGTGGTACGTCACTGCATCTGTCACGCTGTTCCATCGTCTGCTGTCTCTGTCGTAAGGAGAGAGTTTTGTGTGTATGTTAGCGTTTGCTGCCTGGAAGAAGCGCTGGCCTCTGCAGCCGCAGGCTTTTTAGCTTTAGCTGCCAGCTGGCTCTCATTGTATTGTTTGGGATGCCTTCTTTTAGAATAGAATAGAAGAATAGAATAGAATACTTTATTTGTCAATTCTTCGAATGTGCTTGCCATACAAGGAATTGAAATTACGTTTCACACTGTCCCATGCGTAGACATTTACATAAAGTGCAGATGCACGACAATAACGAAACAAAAAACATCCCTAACAATAAGATAATATTAAACAGGTAAATATCGCTAATAATATACAAAACATATAGCAGCAGGTGTGTGCAATTTCTATGCAGAGGTAGTTGTTTACAATCAGAAATGTTTAGCCCATTATTGGTTCAACCACTATTTCCTTTTTGTATAATGTGTATGTGTGTGTGTGTGTGTGTGTGTGGTGTGTGGTGTGTGGTGTGTGTGTGTGTGTGTGTGGGGGGGGGGGGGGGGGGGGGGGGGGGGGCCCGTCTGTCATCCTCTACCCCCCTCCC
>SSNQ01033729.1:12550-24090 GCA_006942095.1 Nothobranchius kuhntae | reverse complement strand
CCCTCCCCCCCCCCCCCCCCCCCCCCACCTGTATTCTGCTGACTCATGTAACTCTTTATTAACCTTCTTTATTCAGAAAATTGCTTCCATACACCAGCAATTAATTCCAAGTTCTACCCCTCCCCCTGAGATTTTTTCACCCGGCCAGTCATTTTGTTCCTTTCTTCTTCCCACCTCATCCGAAATATCTGATATTATCTGTAAATCCAAGCCCACCACCTGCTCTCTCGACCCCCTCCGTACAGTTTTAGTTAAAACATGTCTCACCTCCCTTCTCCCTCTCATAACCGCCATAATCCACTCCTCCCTCTCTACCGGTATTGTTCCCTCACTTTTCAAAACTGCATCTATTACTCCAATATTAAAGAAACCCGGCACCGATCCCAATAATTTCAATAATCTTCGTCCCATCTCAAATCTTCCCTTTCTTTCAAAAATCCTTGAAAAAATAATCTCTGCTCAACTCCATGCTCATCTCACGCTCAATAGCCTCTAAGAGCCCTTCCAGTCTGGCTTTCGTCCTGGCCACAGTACAGAAACTGCACTCATAAAAATCACTAATGACCTCCTCACTGCTGCCGATACTGGACTGCTCTCCACTTTCATCCTCCTTGACTTGAGTTCAGCCTTCGATACCATCTCTCACACCATCCTCCTCCATAGATTGTCTTCCCTTGGCATTTCTCATACCCCGCTTGATTGAATCCGTTCATATCTCTCTGGCCGTACTCAGTCTATTCAACTAAAATCCTTCACTTCCCGTCCCTTCCCTGTCACTACTGGCGTCCCCCAAGGCTCTGTTCTCGGTCCACTCCTTTTCATCACTTACCTTCTTCCCCTGGGAAATATTTTCCGTAAATTTGACATCCATTTTCATTGTTACGCGGATGACACCCAGCTCTATGTATCCTCCAAACCCTCCTCTTCACTTCCTCCTTCCTCCCTCACCAATTGTTTATCTGAAATCAAAGACTGGTTCACATCAAACTTTCTCAAACTTAACAGTGATAAAACAGAAATGTTACTTGTCGGCACTAAATCTTTACTATCCAAAATCCACAGCTTTACACTTCCTGTCGACAACTCCTTAGTTTCCCCCTCCCCTCAGGTCAAGAGTCGGGTGTCATCCTCGACTCCTCACTATCCTTCCAGTCCCACATAAACAATATTACCCGATCTGCCTACTTCCATCTACGTAACATTAACCGCCTACGCCCCTCCCTCACTACTCACTCGGTCGCCATCCTTGTCCACAGCCTCATCACTTCCCGTATTGACTACTGCAACGCTCTTCTCTTCGGTCGTCCTCACAAAACCCTCCGGAAACTCCAACTTCTCCAGAACTCGGCAGCCCGCATCATTTCCAGAACTCCCTCCTTCCACCACATCACCCCTGTTCTTCAACAGCTCCACTGGCTCCCAGTCACTTCCAGAATCCAATTCAAAATTCTGCTATGTACATTCAAAGCCATCCATAACCTAGCTCCACCGTACCTCTCAGACCTCCTTCATCCTTCAACCTCCACCCGTTCCCTCAGGTCCTCCTCCTCCATCCACCTCTCTGTCCCACCTTTCCGTCTGGTCACTCTGGGGAGCAGGGCCTTCAGCCGCTCTGCTCCCCAGCTCTGGAACTCACTCCCTCCTGACCTCCGTAACATCGATTCCCTCACTCTCTTTAAAACCAGACCCAAAACTCACCTGTTCCGTCTAGCATTCCAATAGTTGCTCTCTTTGCTCCAATCTGTCTGTTTGTTTTATGCTGTTTTATCTTTTATTGTTGTGTATTTTATCTCTGTCTGTAAAGTGTCCTTGAGTGTTTAGAAAGGCGCTGTTGAAATAAAATGTATTATTATTATTATATGTACCTGAATGCCAATCAAAATCCATCTCGTGAGTGTGTACTGTAAAAATAGGTGTGTTATTGAAGCTCAAATTTACCTTTGGACATTTGTCTGGAGAAGAATTGCATGCGTCCACATTGGTAGCCTGACACACTGTCTTTCTTGGCATCTACAATGAGAAGAAGAACACTGAATAAAAGTCTATGATGGTTTATCATACATGCTATTAATACAGTCCTGCTAATGTCAGACCCTGTCTGGCTGAGTAATACACAGGACGTGTGTGTCTCCGCAATTATAAATGAAGTTCCATTCTTTGTAACTTTAGTTCAAAATTTGTATCACCTAAAGCGTGAATCTTGCATGGTGTAGGTCATTGGCAGTGTTGGGAGTAACGCCGTTTAAGTATAACAGCGTTTCTAACGGCGTTCTTTTAGGGGTGGGCGACGGTGGCACAGGAGTTAAGTGCTCGCCTCGCAACCAGAAGGTCGCAGGTTCGAGACCCGCTCAGTCTGTCGCTGTCGTTGTGTCCTTGGGCAAGACACTTAACCCACATTGCCTGCTGGTGGTGGTCGGAGGGACTGGTGGCGACAGTGCTCGGCAGCCTCGCCTCTGTCAGTGCGCCCCAGGGCAGCTGTGGCTACATTGTAGCTCATCCCCACCAGTGTGTGAATGTGTGTGTGAATGGGTGAATGACTGATTGTGTTGTAAAGCGCCTTGGGGGGTTCCAGGACTCTAGAAGGCGCTATATCAAATACAGGCCATTTACCATTTACCATTTATAGGTAACGGAATAATCTAATTAATTACTTTTACCGCCGTTGCAACGCCGTTACCGTTACTGGGGATGGAAGGTTGTGCGTTACTATGTGCTTGTCGAACGTTGAGCAACAGTGTGAGGCTTTCCGACCGCCACACTTCAGCTGCAGCCAGGGAGAGAGAGGTGTCGGTAACGCACTTACAAACACGATGATGATTGTCCGGGTGGGTGGAGACCCTCACTGTCTCAGTCGCTGCCTGCTGTAGTGTAGACACAGCAAGTGTCACGATCTGCCCCTGCCCTCCTGACTGTGTTCCTCTCCTGCCATGATTACCCTTATTGTTCTCACCTGTCCCTCGTTTACCTGCCCATGTTTCCCTAATTAGCCCTCTGTATTTATACCACCTGTTTTGCCCCTGTCTTTTGTCAGATCATTGTTGTTGTTTGTCATGTTGTTCCTGACGTATCCTACTATTAAATCCATTTTTATTTCATCCGTGCCTGCTCTTCTGTCTCCTGGAACCCTCCACCACACATGGTCCGCCGTCTCCACCTCGTTCAACGTGACAGAATGATCTGACCAACCTGGACCTGTGGTGAGCACTTATACATCTCCCTGGAGGATTTATTTTTACTTTTTTTTCCTTTAGCAGAAGGAGATTCTGGCCCAGGGTGTTGGCGCATCCTACCTGTTCTCCGGGGTGGTCAAGCCTCTGGGTGGGTTTTGGCGCATCCAGTTCGTTTCCTGTGGTGGTTGAGCCCTTCTCCCCTCCTGCTTTCTGCCCCCGTCCTGTTTTTCTCATGGAAGCTGCGGATCCTGGAGCTTTGAGGGAGTTACACCCCCTACGCACACCATCATTCTCCGGGGTGGTAGGGCTGGTCTCCCCGCTCTTCTCTTGCTTCCCTGCACCCAAGCCTCTGCCTGAGACCCAGCGAATCGTGCTGTGCACCTGCTCAGACCAGTTGTCGAGCACCTGCCGCCGAGCTGGGTTTCCTCGCGTCGCTCCTGCTGTTCATCCACTTCCTGGTCCACGCTGTGGGGCTTTTGCCTGCAGGTTTCATGATGCTGCAGTTCTCTGCCTGGGTCCCACGCCTACTGCTGCAGCCCCTGCTGGGTCCCACGCCTGCTCCTGCAGTTCTCTGCCTGGGTCCCACGCCTGCTCCTGCAGTTCTCTGCCTGGGTCCCACGCCTGCTCCTGCAGTTCTCTGCCCGGGTCCCACGCCTGCTCCTGCAGTGCTCCGCCTGGGTTTCTCGTTCCAGTCAAGTCTTCAAGGTCCAGTCAAGTCTTCAAGGTCCAGTCAAGTCTTCAAGGTCCAGTCAAGTCCCGTTCCAGTCAAGTCTTCGAGTCCCGGTCTCCTGTCAAGTCTTCGAGTCCCCGTCTCCTGTGTTGCATAGCCTTGTGGGCGTCTGGTATCCGCCCTTAAGGGGGTGGGGGGGGGGGGTGTTGTCACGATCTTCCCCTGCCCTGCTGACTGTGTTCCTCTCCTGCCATGATTACCCTTATTGTTCTCACCTGTCCCTCGTTTACCTGCCCATGTTTCCCTAATTAGCCCTCTGTATTTATACCACCTGTTTTGCCCCTGTCCTTTGTCAGATCATTGTTGTTGTTTGTTGGTGTCGTTCCTGTTCATCCCATCCTGCCATTAAACCATTTTTACTTTATCCGAAGCCTGCATTTTTACCTCCTGCTCAGCTCATCCACACATGGTCCGCCGTCTCCACCTCCTACACCGTGACACATCCAGACTTCCTCTTCAGCCAAAAGAACCTTGACAAGCTGGATAAAACCTGTTGCGTTACACCTGACCGCAACGGTTCCTTCAGAATAAAAGCTGGACCTCACGACCCCTTCAGGGTCTTGGAGATGCCAGTGATAACCTGGCATGACCTGGAAGCATTCCAAGACTAGTTTGGTCGGCACCACTGCTTTTCTACCGGCTTCGGTACCAAGGAGGGTCCAAGAGGACCTCGGCATTCTGGATCTAACGGAGGCTTCCCCTGGGGTACGTAGACCGACAGATGGCGTCTCATGTGTGTTAAAAATCTCCGACTAAAGTTTAGAGCGAAACATTCACTCCCACTCAGAACTAACTGCTTCTCCGGATCTGCTGGTTCTGAATAACATTCCACACACACACCATCATTCATCTCACGTCTCACTCCACCTTAGTCCATCAGTACACAGAGTGTTTAAGTTAGTCTTGTTTAAATTGTGTAGAAATAAATTTCTTACCTATTATAAACCTGACTCTCACTCTTTCCTTGGAGTTAATACGAAGTGTCGCTTAATCCCTGCAATAAAAAGTTCTGATCTTCTGGTTAAAACAGTCAAAGATCCATCAGAGTGATAATTCATACACAGCAAAAACACGTGTCAAAAATGACACATGTTGTGTTATTTTTTAACACATGTGCGGAGTGTGATAAGGGACAACACATGTGTTAATTTCAACACATTAAATGTGTAAACCATTTTAACACATAAATTGTGTTAGTTAGCTTAATGCTGTAGCGGAATATAGTTGGTATATTCTTTACACTTTTATTATGTCCAGAGAATTATCTATGAACTGGGCCCTTATAATCAGAAGAGGTTGTTTTTACTTCAGGGAGTTTTATTCAAACACTTTGTATTGACTTAGAGACAAGAAAAGAGAGAGTTGGGATCGTTTAAGAATCTTTAATTTCTATAATTATAAATTCAAACGATCACCAGGACTAACTCTATATGATGGATGCATATGGATTTGAATGTTGAAGTGTTGGTGTGTGTGTGTGTGTGTCAGTTCAGAATCTCCAGCTGAGGCAGGCGGATCTGGGTGTCAGATGTTTTGACTACGAACCACGAGGGCTTCAGGAGGAAGTAACATGAAACGCCATCTTGCCGAGTCTACGTACCGTGTCGGAGACTCCCGTGGTCAGATCAGGAATGTCAGGTCCTCGGACCTTCCTTGGTACTGGAACTGATGAAACAGTGTTGCAGCACGACAAAACCCATCTACGGATAGCTCCCGGTAGCAGCGGCAGGTGTCAGCGCGTTCAGCTTTTATTTTGAAGGAACCGTCGTCTTGTTGTTAAAACGACAGAATTTTCCAGCTTGACAGTTCTCAGATTAAAAGTAGAAATACAGCTGGCCAGTCTGTAATCCCCTTTAGCGATGATGGATTTGAGAGCTGGTTGAAACTACGTTGAGTCTCTGATGGAACTCAGATGTAACTGAAGTTAAAATGGCGTTGTTCGGGTTAGGGTTAGGGTTAGGGTAAACTCAGTTATTAAACTCAGTTGTTTATAATTCTTAGCCAATCGGAGTGGACAGATTAAATAAACACTACAGAACTCTGCGCCGCAACAGACCGGAGGTTCTGATTGGAAGAGCGAACAATGTGTCCTGTGTTTACCTTATGTGAATCAGAATGTCTGGCATAGTTAGTCCTGTTATTCAATAAACACATAAATCATTACATTGATTTCACAGATCAGTCACCTGATTATTATTGACTAACATTTGTTTTGATTAGCTTTATTAGAAATAAAGTTCTTTGATTAATTAATGAAAAGCGTTCTTCATCCTTCTTCTGTCTTCTTTCCTGGAATGTAAACACCAAAAGCAAGCACACGACCTTGGCAATTCGTGCACACTGTTACTGTGGAAAAGGGCAGCTGTTAAGGGCAGAAAATAGCATGTTCATAACGCTACAATGCTAAAATGTGTTGTTTTTACACATTAAATGTGTAAGCCAAGTGTAGCTTTTAATGTAAATTAGTCAAACAAAATAAAATTAGGACTGCTTTAAAACAAAGTTTATTTTTGATTTTCACATAAAAACACAACATGAAAGATGAAAATACTTTTTGAAATGTAATTATCTTAGCATATGCATAGAAACACAATGAAATAAGAAATTACTGCTACAAAACCATAGCAAATAAACACATTCCCACTGTGTTGAATAAGTCTTTTGGAAGTGTAAAAACATATTACAAACCTTTGTGCTTTTTTTAAAACCATTTAGTGCTTTAAACTCAGTTTAAAACTTTAACCATGCAATACCAGCAATCAACTGATTACTAAACAATATAAAACAAATTAACCAAACACAAAGACTTTTTGCAGTAATGATACCTTTTCTAAGTTTATTACATGCTGAGAACAATAGACATTTTTAATCCCACCAATCATAACTTTTTGTTTCAAGTGTCAGAAAATGTAAATGTTTGATTTGCAGAAGTATCACTTCTCTGTTATACATTTTGTTGAGTCTTAAGAATGTATTGTCTTTTTAAAACATGTTCAATAATATATCTGTTCATCCTGTTTTAAGAAACTAAAACATTTTGTATCTTGGGCTCAAATACATTTCATCTGTTTTAAAAGCTATTATGTCTAAAGGCTAATAATGTGCCAAATCAGCCATGCTGATCATTTCATAGTAGTTTGTTTCTTTTACAGCAAACGCATAAAAATGTTCATCAAAGTACTTTACTGTTATGATTTTCACAAATATCATAACTGATCCTGTATCGGTCTGTGGCATGATACAGATGATCTCGCCAAACAAAGGGTCTCCTTTATTGTTTACTTTAAGTGTCAGTACAGTGCCTGTTTTGTAAGTTTGCCCAAGCACACCAACAGTGTGAGTAACATAAACACTGCTGTTCAAAGTCAAGTCATGGTGTATTGTTCTGAGATTGTCCAGTATTACTTCTGCTTTCTCCAAAGAGCTGATTGTAACAAGATATGTGCTAGTGACATCTATTTTCTGAGAAAAAGGGTCACTTAAAGAGCGGGTCAATTGAGCCTCGGAGTCCTTCTCCACCCACGTATCGATTTAAAAAAATGCAACATTAGTAGGCGTTGCCTGGAGGACCGAGAGGGCGGAGCTGCGGCAGTGACGAAGACGACGGCTAACTAGACGATGCTAGCTCCCTTCACTCTATGCAGTTATTAGAAATGGAGGACGTTTCTCCCCCTCCTTACCCAGACACTCGAGAAGAAAGGGACCAAGTCTATTTGGAGGAGACAAGCGGACCTGAGCCTTATTGTTGTGAGCTTGTGAGTTGCCTGTAACTCCCAGAACCGACCCAACAGAACCACCTCTGAATGTAAGTAGCCATTAGCCATAGCATCAGATTAGCTGCAGGGTTTGTCTCCACGGCCCTGGAGAGCTAGTATTCAGCATGTTTTAGAGGTTTATCTGCTTCAGCACACCTGGTTTTAATCAGCAACAAATAGCTGAGCTGCTTAACAGTTAATCTAACCCGTTAAAGCAGGAAAATCCACTGAAACGTGCTGGATAGCAGCTCTCCAGGAGCCCTGGGCTCAAGTTACAGTCTGCTGCATAAAGTTATGAAAATACCCCATGAGAAAATTATTCTGTGATGTGTTCAGCTCACTAAAACTGCCCTGGTTTATTTATTTAGTGATAACAGCTGCTCTCTCGGTTCTAGGTCCTCTGGTGTCTGCAGCTGGTCTCCTCTGTTGGTGTCGTCAGGATCAGGAGCTTCCAGAAGAATGTGCCTTTCAATGACTCTTTCCCCCTTATTTGTTATATTAATTAAATAAATCTCAATTTATATATTTCCTGTTTTTTTTCATGTCCATAAATACTTAAACATGCCTGAAATTAAAACGAGCTTTTAACAGTGAGGTGCTAGTTTAATTCATCACAATAGAGCTAGTTAAACATGCAATGTGATAATTCAATTAATGTAATTTATAAATATCCATTAAAATATCAAAACTGGAATCTATATGAGATATTTGGCAGCACAAAAAACTTGTCAAACACAATATTTATTATAATAATTGTAGGCAGACAGGAGACAGAGCTGATGGAGGTTCTTAGTCATCGAAGGATGGCTGAAGGCTTTCCAGGAACAGGAGATGTGGTGTTGTCTCTTCTCTCTCTATTCTGCCAGATGAGCTGATAGGTTACAGGTGTGTGAGGACATCCTCATGCTGTCATAACCAGATGACACGAGTTATCAGGTGATCAGCCAGGCTAATGAGATGCAGAAAGAAAACAAATTCAGGACAGTGTACAATATGTGGTGTTGCTCACCTTATGTGCTCTTATAGAGTTATTAACGTGTGCCTGCCTCATGGTGTAGAGTCCATATTTTGCTGAGTGTCCTGCAGTAATGCAGGTTATTAGTTAATTTACTTTTGATAGCAAAAACAAAATATTTAATGTAAAAGTTGTTTTCCAGGTGAATCAGCTCACACGTCACCACCAAGTGTCACAGGGGCAGAATCAGTATCCTCCTTCATGATGTCATGATGTAATCACATACTTATTTAATTGTTAATATCTTAAATATTCTGAAATGTTTTAATTTTTTTTTTTACCTTGAACAGTTCACTGAGCTTGCACTGTCACTGAGGTGGAAGCTGGAATCAACAGCAGACACCTCACACCTTGGTCTTTTCAGGGGGTGCGGCCGCTGCTCTGGGACCTTCTGGAAGATGAATTTTCATCATGGTCCCCGTGGATCACCAGACACACTGTGGCTGTGAACTCCATTCTGGCTGGCTATGTAAAAACAAAGAAGCAGCACATTTATAAACGTTTAAAAGAGCATAAAATCACGTGTAACAATAATCTGTAAAACAAATTAAAACTAGAAGGTAATAATAAAATGTTTACATAGAAGATTATTAAAAATAATTCACCTTTGCTACGGGTAAGGCTTCACGTCTGCCTGGACAAGTGCATTCTTGCAGCTAAATCAGTCTGACAGCCAGTGTCTTGGGTAGATTTAGCCTGAAAAAAAAAAAAGCACATTGTTGTTGGGAGTTTATAAAGTCAGATAATATACAAAAGAATCTCCTATATAGGTGCTTTATAACATTCCTAGTGTGTGATCGTTATAACGTAAAAGTCAGTCACATATGATGAGGAGAGCCTGAAATGTGACCTCCTGAACAGAATTCCTTACAGAACCTGTTCACAAGCTGGATTTCACGCTGTAATGCTGTCTGTCAACTAGTGCTGCGTTAGTTAGAGACACTGTTGCAGAATTGCCGACTGACTAGCTAAAGGAAGTGAACCACGTCTTTCAGACTTTGCATTTAGGTAGGGAATTGTCTTTAGAAGATGTTAAAACGTTTATTTAGCTCACTCACCTCAGACTGGAGCCCGCCGTGGTGGGGGAGCAGAGTCGGTGGGCTGCATCTAAATCGCGGAAGAGCCACGGTGGGCAGCCTCCCTCTTCAAACGGAGGCGTGCAGAATCGCGGGTAAAATGCCCACAGAGTCACCGCAACCATACTACACTACACCTACTCACCAATACTAAGACGATATGGAACACTAAACCCGAAATACTTTCCCAATTACACTAACAGCCAAACACTAACTAAACTACAATATCCAACAGCCAAGCTAACACTAAATAAGTATTTATAACACTAAAAGATATGCTAAAGACTAGGATATGCTAATGCTATATGCTAATGCTGAACTACCGCTGACCTCCTACGCTCGCTTGCAAATCCAACTCCCACTCGCCATAGGGCGTGGCCGAGACGCTCGTTGCTTTTATAACTTTGGCACGGAGCTGCTACGTAGTACTCTACTGGTTTACGTAGTACTTTACTCTTTAGCCATTGGCTAAAATTTATTCAAAATGACTCAAATTCTATGTTTTCAGCTGAAGGTGGCGCATTACTGTGGTTTTTAGACAGAATTTTTAATTTTTAAAGAAAATGCACCAAAATGCTAAAATAAAGAATGCACACATTTAAAACACTATTAGACACTCATTTATACAGTTCATCAGCAAAAAAAAAGTTAATTTAGACGTTACTTGCTCTTTAAGCTATTTTTTAAATTAAATTTAAGCTATAATTTCCAGCTATTGCCTGGAACCGGTGCTAACCACGTCGCGAACGTGGGATTAACCATCCATTTACCATTAAACTTGCACTTCTCCATGGCGCAAGCTCCCACTAGCTTAACCAGCTAATGTGCTCATCTAAAAATAGTCCCCTTTCACAACCAATTGAATGTGTACGGTTCCGCTTATGCCAACATCACACACAAAAAATGCTGAAGACTAACTAGAAATTCACGAAAATGTCATAGAAATAAAATAATCTAGTTTATTGGGTCTTTGGTAATTTAAGACCTTTGGAAACTGTATTTAAGGATTATTTGTCATTTTTAAGGATTTTCAAGGCCTTAAATTTGAAAAAGTAAATTTAAGACTTTTTAAGGACCCGCGGATACCCTGTACAACAATCAAACGTGACAGAGTCTGGATTTGTATTCTGAACAGTCTAAACATGTTTTAAAAAGAAACGTATGACAAAAGTGGCACCTGCTCAGTAAAACCACCAACAGGGTGAAAAATATCAAAATATTGTAGGCAGAGACGGGCTACAACTTCTGGATCCACTTTATATAAATCGTTTTATTGATTATCGTCTTATGAAAGATAACTTTGACGTACACGAGCGACCGGTACCGGCTGCTGTCACCTTTGTGAGCAGCTCTCTGCTGTCTGAGGGTAGGCCAGACGCCGTGGCTGCTGTGGCTCCCAGTGTTTTCTTTACTGTGGGAAATGGGTAATAATGGCTCTTTGCCGACCCCTGGTCTATGTCTATGCGAGGACAATAAAGTTTTGAGGTTTTACAATTACTTCTGGGGGCAGAGTTGCAATGACATGCGCACTGCGTTGCCCTAGTGCCAATTTAAAACAGAAAAGGCGGACAGGGATACAGGGCCAACATTACCAGTAATCAAAGATGTACCCCTTACATTTAAATCGGATGTCTGGGCTAATTTCGGTTTTGGGATCCTGGATGTGAAAGAATCACTTAACACAGTATTTGTTTACTATTTTTAAGTTCAGTAATATTCTATCTTAAAGCTGCTCTACCGAAAACATTATTTCTTATATTATTTAAGTAATTATAGGCAGCACACTTCAAAAAT
>SSNQ01033729.1:0-12540 GCA_006942095.1 Nothobranchius kuhntae | reverse complement strand
AGGGCGTGGCCGAGACGCTCGTTGCTTTTATAACTTTGGCACGGAGCTGCTACGTAGTACTCTACTGGTTTACGTAGTACTTTACTCTTTAGCCATTGGCTAAAATTTATTCAAAATGACTCAAATTCTATGTTTTCAGCTGAAGGTGGCGCATTACTGTGGTTTTTAGACAGAATTTTTAATTTTTAAAGAAAATGCACCAAAATGCTAAAATAAAGAATGCACACATTTAAAACACTATTAGACACTCATTTATGCAGTTCATCAGCAAAAAAAAGTTAATTTAGACGTTACTTGCTCTTTAACTTGAAACTATACATCTGCTGAACCTGATGCTTATAGCTCAGTGTTTTAGAAATATTTTTAAAGTTGCCAACCACATGGGCATGTCTTTTTAATGGATTGTGTTTTGCCTCAAATCTCATACACCATAGTTGAGAAATGGGTCCAAACATAACAATCATCCTTGGATAGTGAATCATAAAGTGGTGTTTAGGAATCAAATCAAATCAAATCGCTTTTATTGTCACATCACATGTGCAAGTACACTGGTACAGTACATGTGAGTGAAATTCTTGTGTGCGAGCTTCACAGCAACAGTTGTGCAAAATACAATAACGTAAAAACAAGCAAAATATAAAAATGGCTGATCTAAGTAATAATATGTATAGTATGTCAGGTATATACATTCCTAAATGTGTGTGCTAAGCATTTTATTTTTTATTTTTCTACGTGTGTGCATGTGAGTGTGTGTATAATGCGTACATACATATTTAACAAATAAATAAAGTAAACAATAAAATAAGAGATATAAAACATACAGAGGTTGGTATGTGCAAAACAGTGGCATTAATGTAAAGTATGGAGTGTGTAATGTTGGAGTTTCAGTAGTGAGGGTGAGGTGTCTGCCAGATTTACTCTCCATTGTGTCAGGAGATAGGTCACTCTATCCAGTCCTTTGTCTCCTGTGTTAATGAGGTGAAGTCTTGGCTAATGTCCAACTATCTACATCTGAATGAGGGAAAGACAGAGCTCATTGTTTTTCACCCCAACAGCAGGAATGTGGATCGTTATGCTGATCTTGGCCCTCTTTCTCCATACTCAAAACCAGTTGTTACCAGTTTGGGGGTGAAACTTGATGTAGGACTTAAATTTGATGCTCACATCAATTCTGTGATCCGGTCCAGTTTCTTTCACCTGAGACGCCTTGCTAAAATCAAGCCTATGCTGTCGAGAGCCCACCTGGAGCGGGTACTGCATGCCTTTGTTATTTCTAGGCTTGACTACTGCAACTCTCTCTATGCAGGGTTGTGTCAGTCAACACTGCGTCGCCTACAAGTTGTGCAGAACAGCGCTGCCAGGTTCCTGACTGGGACCAGGAAACGGGACCACATCAGCCCAGTTCTGGCCTCCCTGCACTGGCTTCAGATTTGCTATCGCTCACAGTTCAAAATACTTGTCTTTGTTTATCATTTCTTCCAGGGTGGTGCTCCCCCCTATCTGGCCACACTCCTGAACAGACACTCCCCATCACGCGCTCTGCGCTCCTCTGACCAAGGCCTGCTCGCTGTCCCTCGGTCTAGGTGTCGTACCCGTGGGGACCAGGCTTTCTCAGTCCTAGCACCGTTACTCTGGAACCAGTTGCCACCCTCAGTTAGGCTGTCCCCTTCTCTGTCAGTCTTTAAGAACCACCTAAAAACACACCTCCTCCGCTTGGCGTTTCCAGAACATGTTTGATTATGGCCCTCTATTATGTTGAATCCATTCCACAGTTTTCATTGGTTCACTCAATCCATCCACTCAATCCAAATGTGTTTCACACATTTGTCCTTTACCGGAATGTTTCATCTATCTTGTAATTTCCATTTTGTAATTTGTATTTTGTAATTTGAATTTCTTTTATTGTTGATTTATTCAATATAATTACTTACAACTGTACCATGTTCAGCGCTTTGGGCTTCCTGACAGGCTTGCGGAAGGCGCTTTATAAATAAAGCTTTGATTGATTGATTGATTGAAGTGTTCAGCAGTCTGATGGCCTGATGGAAAAAGCTGTCTCTCAGTCTGCTGGTTCGGGACCGGATGCTGCAGAACCTCCTAGTCTGAACAGTTTATGTCTGGGGTGACTTGAGTCCTTGATGATCCTCCCCGCTTTCCTCAGGCACCGCTTCCTGTAGATGTCTTGGAGGGAGGGAAGCTCACCTCCAATAATCCTTTCTGCACACCGCACTACTCTCTGGAGAGCTTTGCGGTTGTAAGCGGTGCTGTTGCCATACCAGGTGGAGATGCATCCAGTGAGGATGCTCTCAATGGCACAGCGATAGAAGGTCCTGAGGATGCGGCGGCTCATGCCAAATCTTTTCAGTCTCCTGAGAAAGAAGAGGCGCTGCTGTGCCTTCTTCACTGTATTGTTTGTGTGCACTGACCACGTAAGATCCTCAGTCAGATGAACTCCAAGGAAACGGAAGCTGCTTACCCTCTCCACAGCGTCGCCGTTGATGGTGATGGGGGTGTGTATTCCTCTGCACCTCCGGAAGTCCACTATCATCTCCTTTGTCTTTGTGACGTTGAGGGTGAGACATCAGTGGGTCAGGGCGCTGATCTCCTCCCTGTAGGCCGTCTCATCGTCGTTGGTGATGAGACCCACCACTGTGGTGTCGTCCGCAAACTTCACAATGATGTTGGAGTTTCTCGTGGCCGTGCAGTCGTAGGTGTAGAGTGAGTACAGGAGAGGGCTCAGTGCACACCCCTGTGGAGCACCAGTGTTCAGTGTGACGGGGGATGAAGTGGTGCCGCCCAGTCTGACCACCTGGCGTCTGTCAGACAGAAAGTTAAGGATCCAGCTGCAGAGGGAGCTGCTCAGTCCTAGATCCTGCAGTTTCCTGTCCAGCTTTGAGGGAACAATGGTGTTGAATGCTGAGCTGTAATCTACAAACAGCATTCTCACATACGTGTCTCTCTTCTCCAGGTGTGACAGGGCAGCATGGAGTGTCAGGGCTATGGCATCATCAGTGGACCTGTTGTGGCGGTATGCAAACTGTAGAGGGTCCAGTGAATCGGGCAGAGCAGAGCAGATGAAGTCCCTGACCAACTTCTCAAAGCATTTGCTCACGATGGGGGTCAGGGCTACAGGTCGCCAGTCATTCAATGAGGAGATGGTGGAGGATTTGGGTAAAGGGACAATGGTGGCCATTTTGAAGCAGGCTGGGACTACAGACAGAGAGAGGGAAAGGTTGAAGATGTGTGTAAACACTCCAGCCAGCTGAGCCGCGCATGACCTGAGGACGCGGCCGGGAATCCCGTCCGGACTAGTTGCTTTGCGTGCGTTCACCCTCCTGAAGCACCTCCGCACATCCTCTTCAGACACAGTGTGCGCGCTGATGTCATCCGCGGTGCGCTCACTGTCCGGTCTCATGGAGTTCGCTGTGTCGAATCTGGCATAGAATGCGTTTAGATCCTCACACAGAGAGGCCATGGTCTGCGGTGTTCTGATTTTCCCTCTAAAGTCTGTGATTGTGTTTAGTCCCTGCCACATACTCCGGGGGTTGTCAAACTGTTGCTCCACCCTGTCTCTGTACTCACGTTTGGCTGCTTTGATCGTCTTCCGGAGTTGGTAATGTGCGTGTTTGTAGACTGATGTGTTCACGGAGGCAAAGGCGGTGCTCCGCGCCGCCAGCGCCGTTCGCACACCTCCATTAATCCAGGGTTTTTGATTTGGGAAGGATTTAACTGTTCTGGATGGGACAACATCTTCCACGCATTTCCTGATAAATCCGCAGACTAAGTCTGTGTACTCATCATTGTCTCTAGCAGCCGCGTGAAACATTTCCCAGTCCGCATTATCAAAACAATCCTGCAGCGCAGACTCCGATTGGTCCGACCAACGATGCACCGCCCTCAGGGTTGGAGCTTCCCGTTTTAGCTTCTGTCTGTAGGCAGGTATTAGCAGGATGGAGCGGTGATCTGACTGGCCGAATGGGGCGCGGGGGAGGGCTTTGTACGCATCTCGGAAAGAGGTGTAGCAGTGGTCGAGTAGCCGGTCTCCGCGTGTATTGAAATGGATGTGTTGGTGTAGTTTTGATGAGACTTTCTTCAGGTTACCCTTATTAAAGTCCCCGGTCGTAATAAACGCCGCCTCTGGGTGTACGGTTTCCTCATTGCTGATCGCGCTGTACAGTTCTCTGAGCGCTCGGTCAGTGTCGGCTTGTGGGGAAATGTAAACAGCCGTAATAATCACCGCTGTGAATTCTCTCGGTAGCCAGAATGGCCGGCACTTAATCATAAGGTACTCCAGGTCCGGAGAGCAGAAGGATTTGACTGGGTGCACGTTCGCATAATCACACCAGGTGTTGTTGATCATGAAACACACACCGCCGCCTCTGCTTTTCCCTGTAAGCTCCTGTGACCTGTCCGCGCGGTGCACGGTGAACCCCGGCAGTTGTACTGCGGTGTCCGGTACTTTGTCCGATAGCCAGCTTTCTATGAGGCAGATCATGCAGCAGTCCCGCATCTCTCGCTGGAATGAGATCTGAGCCCGAAGCTCGCACAGCTTGTTCTCCAGGGACTGCACATTAGCCAGTAGTAAACTGGGTAATGGTGGTCTGTTAGTGCGTCGTCTCAGTCGAACCAGAACGCCAGATCTTCTCCCTCTGCGTCGGCGCTTGCGGCCTCCACGGGCCCATAACAATGGCGTCTCAGGTGAGATGAATGGGGGATCTGCAAACGGCGGGTCCGTGATGAAAACCCTGGACTCCGGAAAGTAATGAGAAAATCCGTCTTTTATGTCCAGTAAGGTTTGTCGGTCGTACACAAGGATACATGTGCTACTGGTGAAAAAAAAAAGAAAAAAAAGTAGTAAACACAAAAAACAGCTGTTGCTTGGTGGAGCTCGCGACGAGGCAGCCATACTCGGCACCATCTTGCCAGAATCTAATTTCTGTTAGATTTTTTTGAATAATACATGGTGCTCTATAATGAGCTGTTTCAGAAATACAGCAAGCCCTAGTGTGACAGTTGGTGCAAAGACAATGCTACATATTTCCCTCAGCAGGATAAACAAATGCCAATGTTGACTTTTCCTGTCAACAAGATTGCCGATTAAAAAGGGCAACACCTGCAAAAGGCACCACATTTGTGATGCTGTTTGTTTAATTGCATTGTCAGAAGTTCTCAGATTCAGAATAACACTTGGCTTATTTTTTTTCATTTCCATATCCATAATCAAAACTGGTGATTCTATGATTAACCAGTTCAAGAGAAAATATCTTTTCTTCATAAATGAATTGGTGTAACATTAATCTCACCTCTAAAGGGGCTACACCTTCGAGAATATCGTGCATAATGTCGACACATGTGTTCTGTCACATGAAAATACTGCAGTTTATTCAAACAGGAGTCTTCTTTAACTCCAGTTGAGCTAGGATCATTATGCCAGACATGCTGCTGATAATTTTCTCAAGTGCGTTTCTCAAGCTCATCCTCATCAAAAACAGTAGGAGAAACTGGCTGGCTCAGCCATATTGTAGCGTTGTGGTTTTATGCTCTTTTATGAAAGAGGAACCATGCTACGTATTAATTCGGAATATTAATTTTTAATAAATCAATAACCAAATTTTATATTGTTAAGAAGACTCAAAGGTTGTTTTCATCGATAAACTGACAATAATATCTGTGTTTCTGTGTTTCAGTTCAATGAACAAACAAGTTTGGAAATTAAAAGTTTTAATTCTTCAAACTAGACTAATTATTTTGAAATTGACAAACATGGGAATAACAATCAACATTGGCAACTTGTGGGACAATCTTTAACAGTTGATATGATCAAATAGACCTTGTGGTGAATTTATGAAGATTGAGATTGTTGTGATATGAATGTGTGTGTGAGTCTGATTTTGCTTCAAGAAGAAACAGGTGTCTGAGTGAAGTGATGGTTTGGATAAACTTAGGTCTTATCAGAGAACTGCATCAAACGCTAAATACCGTGTTCTGTCTCACCGAACTCTTGTGGACCCTCTTTCGGATCCGGGCCGTGGAGGATGGTGATGGTTCATCCAGATGACACCAGCGGCTGACAGGGGAGACGTAGGTTTCGAACGGAACCGGTCCAGAGTTGCCCTCGGTACACGTTGATGGAAAAGCGTTTTGTCGATGCGTTTGTTAAGTTTAGTTCACTCAGAAATCAAAAGACTCTGTATGAGTCTGCGTTAGAAGTTGCGATTCGGCTATTCTGTCTGGCTGACAGGAACAGCGTGAGAGGGGGGAGAAACGAGCCAACCGGCTCTGCTCCCCCTTTGGTTTTCAGGTCCTCTCTCTTTCGTTGTCCAACACGAACTGCAATCATAAGACTGAAACTTACCAAAAGCCTTTCTCTTCTCAAAGCAAACGTGTGCGTCAGCAAATGTGTTTTGGAGTTTACTGTGAGCAGATGTGCGTGGGCGTGTTTGAGTGTGTGAAGAAGCAGGAGTGTGAAGGTCGTTACCAAACATTCCCAACATTAACATTTAATTAAGAATGGATTAATTAAATCTCTTATAATTACCCAAAGCATAATAGTCATTCATTTAATTAAAACACATTTATAATGAGCAAATTGATGATTAAACTTTTAACATCCAAAACAAGAAAAGGAAGTTTAAACTTAATGTTTTGACTTGTTCTGGGTACAACTCATGGAAACACGTCTTCTGGACGCTGCAGGTGGCTGATGTTATGGCTTCTTCCAGACTCTCGCAGACTTCATGTCTGCAAAGGTCCCAATCTGTGTGTTAAAGTCCTGAGCGACCCAGTCGGGTCAAACACCTAGCCTAGTGAACTAGACCAAATTCTTGCTTTGCAAAGTTTGGTCTAGGCATGCTCCATTGGAACCTCCGTAGCTCCTACCAGGACTCTGGCTAGCCAATCACAGCTCTCTAGAGGGATTTCAAACACATAAAGAGCTGTGATTGGTCCATAATGGTGGGCCAATCATAGTGCTCTATCTGCTAAGTGAACAAATCACAGAGCTTTATCCGCTTTGTGGGCCAATCAGGGCACTCTATATGCCTGGTGGGTGGGATGATGCAACAGAGTGAAACAAGAGTATGTCACATTCATTGTCCAGTAGCATGCGGAGATCATTTGAAAAACAACGGTAGAACCCGCCCCACAACCGAGAGCCGTCAATGGAGCGTGGCCAGACTAAATAATACATTTATTTAGTCTGGCTTCAGACTAAATAATACATTTATTTAGTCTGGCTTGCCAGGCTATCAAACACCAGCTTTGTGACAGAAAACCCACACTTCCTCACGTTACAATCCCCCCTTTTGTGACGACATGGTGGTCAAGCAGAGGCCACCTGACGTCACAACCTCAATAACGTGATGTACTCGTGAAGGTAGACATCCCAGATGAAGGCAGGAACGATGAAGCGTCTCCACAGGTCTCGTGTAGATGGGAGTATATCCTGATCAGATGATTAAGGCCAAAACTGTTGCAATCATTGTAAAGTAATCCACTTAGGAAATCTTGAAAGCAGAGCTATTTCAATAGCAGTTAATTTCATCAGCAATACTGCAAAGGTATTCAAAGGATAAGCAGCTCGTGTGTCACACGGAGCTGGGCAGGTGATGTATTCCTCAGGCGTAATCCAAGTGAAGTACAGCGCAGACCTTGACCCATCTCGAACCACGACCGAAGCCTCATGCGACAGGAAACCAGTTGAAGGATGGTGAAGACGACCCCTCTGATGGGATGTAGTCCATACGAGCTCGGAGAAGGAGACAAAGTGAGACAGCTTTGATCAGTCGCCTATGTAATGGAAATATCTTCCACAATAGCTCGCCCACAGTGTCAACACACTGAGACGAAGGGTGTCCGAGAATTCGGAGAATTTAGTCTTAATTTTAGGATTGAGGATAAGCTGCTCACGGTAACTCACCCAGCAAGTTTCAGAGCGGAAATGTAGCTTTCCGACCTGAAGAGATTAGAGGCGCGGCGTCGCGTCAAAATGGGCAGAATTTAGTCAAAAGCTCAACTCACACGTTCGCTCCGAAGGCGAAGATGGGATAAATCAAAGTAATGTCTGTAATTTGCGGACAATTTGAGATCGGAGATCTTCCACTGTCAAGTGTCCACCAGGACGTCTTCCGGAAGAGTGACTTCAGCGGAATAATTTCCGTTTTTTTCAAAATAAGACATCAAAGTGAAACACAGAGAAAAGGCGTAATTTGTGAAAAATTAGCTTGTAGATGTTTGAAATCAGATATATCGCAGATATAGAAGTCTGGATACGCTCGCCATATTGTAGGAGAAACTGGCTGGCTCAGCCATATTGTAGCGTTGTGGTTTTATGCTCTTTTATGAAAGAGGAACCATGCTACGTATTAATTCGGAATATTAATTTTTAATAAATCAATAACCAAATTTTATATTGTTAAGAAGACTCAAAGGTTGTTTTCATCGATAAACTGACAATAATATCTGTGTTTCTGTGTTTCAGTTCAATGAACAAACAAGTTTGGAAATTAAAAGTTTTAATTCTTCAAACTAGACTAATTATTTTGAAATTGACAAACATGGGAATAACAATCAACATTGGCAACTTGTGGGACAATCTTTAACAGTTGATATGATCAAATAGACCTTGTGGTGAATTTATGAAGATTGAGAATGTTGTGATATGAATGCGTGTGTGAGTCTGATTTTGCTTCAAGAAGAAACAGGTGTCTGAGTGAAGTGATGGTTTGGATAAACTTAGGTCTTATCAGAGAACTGAGAGAGACATAATAAGATACCTTTCGTCAAACATTTTGACATGTCTATTGTTCTTTGACCTTTTTGACCTTTCAGTCCTATTGTTCATTTTGACCCTTGACCTTGCCCCCCTTTCCTATCATTAATCAAATGGACAGGTGTATTGTTGATCGTCCAGATGGCTTAGACCCCCCACACCGCATCATCAATGGCGTATTGTTGAACGTCCAGATGTCCATGATCCCCCACGTCATAGGCTAATGTGTGTAATGGCGCGTGAAGTTTCTTATTGTGTTACCCCAGTGGTTCTCACAGCCCCCTCCCTTCTGAGTGTAATCCTATAGTGGATAACTCTTTAAAAGCTCAGATCGTGTCCGAATGCTGAAAAGCCGACCTCTAAGAAAAAATGATGAACCACGAGGAGCTGAATGAAGCACCAAGCCACGAGGAAGAAGTGTATATCTAACATGACATGGCTCACTGACAGTGGATGAGTGCGGCCTAACTGCTGTGAATGACAGCCCCACACACTGGTCAAGTACTTATGAAATGGTTGCACGTCTCCTCAAAGTTAAAGAATCTGACTGTAGAATGGGGTGGGTCTGCTTGCTTGCTCTCGAGACTCAGCCATCTGGCAGATGTTCACAAAGTGCTTTTCTCCCAAATATTAGATATTTGGATTTCGTATGTTCAGTCTTAAACTTTGTGTTTAAATGTGTAAATATTTACATGCAGCTCACTGACACTTTTTGACCAGAACTAAAACTATTGTGTAAAACTCTCTGTCCAGCAGCACATCAAATTAATGGCTGTAAGCACACACACACTCACACACACACACACACACACACACACACACACACACACACACACACACACACACACACACACACACACACACACACACACACACACACCTTTCAGGAAATGCATGACTCTCTCTGGGTTACCAACTCTAATCAGCCATTCAGCCACACCTCTCCTTATACTTTACAACAAAATCACCCATCTCAGCCACAAAGCATTTGACTTACTTATTGTTCTGCAGGTGGGGTTGTTTGAAAGAGTACCCGGAAGTTGGTCAACAAAGAACTGGTTGAGCTTTCTTAAAGCTCATTCTAAACAAGTGTGCATGGCCGGCGACGTCTCACAAAGCAATTGACTTCCTTTTTTTTGCAGGTGGCGGGAAAGTTGTAAAACAAAGAACTGGCTGAACCGGCACTCACAAAAGCAAATGACATGCTATTGTTTCAAAGAGCTATTTAGGTGAACAGCATCCTTTGGTTCCTCATCATCATCACTGAAAGCTTAACCCCCGCCTCTTGCCTTTAGTGTCACATTTTGTGACTTTTTGTTTTCACTGTCACACACACACACACACACACACACACACACACACACACACACACACACACACACACACACACACACACACACACACACACACACATTGCTCCCTGCCTTAGAGAAAGGTTTGATCCTTTTTGTAGGACCTATAACAGCTGAATTAAATAAAAAGCTGTTTATGAGGTTTGTTTTTTTGGGAGGGGTGGATTAGTAAAGTCTCAGAGCAGACGCACCTCTGGTCAAACCTTCTTTATCAAACCTTTAATGTCTTACCTCTCAGAATAGTTAAACTAAGGCACATGCATGTCGTAAACGGATTTACACACAAGTGAAGGAGCTGCTACATTTTATCCATTATTAAGGAAACATAAACGATTTCAGGAAGAAATGTCCGGTACAAAACCATTCCGGTATTATTTTTTGGATCGTAAAGGTTTTTTTATTTATGCTCTGGGGAGTTTTGAAGAAGCAATGGATACGAGTTAAACACACACACACACACACACACACACACACACACACACACACACACACATGTCTGAATCTCTCTGGGTCACCAACTCTAATCAGCCATTCAATCATTTGTCTACTTATACAACAAAGCAAATGACTCTGTATTGTTTATAAACATTTTTTTTTTCGACCAATCGCAACCGTTTTCTATTCAAGATTTTTTTTTAACAGCGGTATAAAATGTAAAACGCATTTTCGGAGTCGTGATTTGAGGTGTAACAAGCTAAGATGACGGGTAAGTTTTTAACTTAAGATGCAAATCTTTTTTTTCTCTTTCTGGTTTAACATCTTTATTTTTCAGACGCTATTGTCATATCGGACGGCGAGTGGGAAGAAATTCCTATTGAGGAATTAACTTGTAAAACACCGGTACCTTTTCCCCTGGATGATTTGTCTAAAATTAACCGTGCGGTCGACAATCTGAGTGAGTGGATTTTATAAATATATACGTAACGTTCTTTTCTTCAGCTGAGAAATATCCCATTTTACAGAAAAGGAGGGGGATCAACCTTACCCCGGAAGTGATAACTTTTATCCAACCACGCCTCCATCCACCAGCCGAACCGTCTTACATTCAAATCAGCCCAGCCAGACCGTCAGATCACAAGCGAAAGCTGTTCGTTACAGGACCATCACACCACAGACGATCCTCGAAGCTGGTAAGTGATTACAAAATAGTGATTAATAAGTCAAAGATGTGTCGTTCATATTTATCGTTTTTATTCTCCAGAGCAACGGCCGACGGCCTACGCACCCCCACCTCCACCCCCTTCTCCTGCGCAGACGGATGGTAACGATAAAAAAAAACAACTGATTAATAAGTCAAAGATGACTCGTTCACATTTACCGTTGTTTTTATCCTTTCAGAACAACATCCGACAGCCGCTTCAATATCTCCGCCCACACCTCCTCCTCCTCCTCCTCCACCTCCCCCTTCTCCTGCACAGGGTAAGATATATATAAAAAGGTGGTTATTTACTTCAAAGATGATTCGTTCATATTTTTCATTATTTTTATTCTTTCAGATCAATCCGACAGCGACTCTGAAACCGCTGACCGTGCTCCTGAGCAGCCAGCCGGTAAGCTGTTTCACAAAACCGCTCCGCAGCGTATATTAAATTTTGAAGTAAAAAAGATGATGTTTTTTTATCCTTTCAGATGAAGAGGAAGAGAACGCCCCACCTCCTGCACCCGTACAGAGTAAGTTAAATATTTATATATATAATTTATTAAAAGCTCGTTCATTTTATTTATTTTTATTTATTTTTTCATCAGAAAAACGGTTGAAGAAGAAGAAGCGGGGGAAATTTACGCCGATTCAGAGATTAAACAGGATGAAAATGGCCTACTTGCTCCTGCAAATCAACTCCGGCCTGGTGGATGTTGTGCAGCAAGTTCTGGTTTTGTAAAAGGAGGACGATGCAGATTTTTTTCTTCATTTTTAGTAGGTTTTTAATGTCTTTTGTATCATGAGTGAAAATTGGTTTGATGACCTTTCAGATTTGTTCGAAGTAGATGATGAATTAAACGTAGATGATGATGATGAATTGTTAGATAGAATTCTAGCCAGGCAAAATCCCTCAGAGGAGGAGGAGGCCGAAGAAATTCTGTTAACTGACTGGTTTGATTTAAGCGGACTGAGTGAAGTAGATGAATTAGCTTCAGATAGTGAGATTTTAGACGATATTTTAGCATCCCAAGCCGTTTCAAACGAGGTCGATCAAATTCTAGCAAATTCAGATCCGCCTTCATCAGAAGCAATAAACGAAATTTTCAGACAAATAGAACACCAGCAGCGCGTAAACGAGATCGATCAAATACTAGCAAATTCAGATGAGCCATCTCCACAAGCTGTAGATGAAATTTTGAGACAAATAGAACACCGGCAGATCGGAGGGAGCGTAAACGCAGCTTTTAACCAGCGTGAAATTAGAGAGAGAGTGTCTT
>SSNQ01033728.1:16689-36887 GCA_006942095.1 Nothobranchius kuhntae | reverse complement strand
ACTGAATGTTTTAACCCAGATCAGCAAACAGAAGCGATCAGTGAGCAGAACGTGGACGCTGCAGAAGGAAACAAGAGTCTTCCTGCTGAAAACGACTCTTTAGCAGAAAGCCTCGAGTCCCAGAGAGACGCTCCACACTCAGACACAAAAAAACTGGATAAAGTTTCTGTGTGGAGGCGTTTCAAGAAATCTGTAACACCGGGATGTCTCCGTCAGCACAAAAACAGACAACCTAGCAACTAACCTCCCTCCTAACTAATCAGAAAAGGCTAATTAGAAGACATCCCATCGGGCAGCACTGTCCAGGATGAATTTGAGAAGTTAAACCAGCCACTGCCTCCCCAAAGACCCTGTTTAGAAAAAAAAAAGATAAATAAACAAGCCCCCCCAACACACACACACACAGAAGGAAAAAAACGGGGCATCATGGTGGCACAGTGGCTAGCACTGTTGCCTCACAGAAAGGCCACTGGTTCAAATCGGATCAGCTTCCTTTCTGCGTGGAGTTAGCATGTTCTCCCCATGAATGCGTGGGTTTTCTCCCGGTGCTCGGGTTCCCCCCACACGCCAAAAACACACTAAAAACACGCTTAGGTCAATCGGTGACTAAATTATCCCTAGCTGTAAGTGAGTCACGGTGATGGACAAGACCTGCTTGCTCAGTAGGAGGGACTGCTGTAAAATCACTGACACAAGTCAGTGACTCGATGAGATCTTCCTTAGATAGGAAAATTATAACTAATTAGAATAATGAAGTGAACTCAGGACACGGTTTAATACGAAAGGTTCAACTGCAGTGTTTGCTTTTTGAGATGACTGCTGTTTAACTTGGTGCTACATGAATAAACTGAACTGAATAACTAATCTGAGAAAAGCAGCTACAGCTTCCCCCAAAACCCTTAAAGAGAAATCAGACCTTGTCATGGACGTCACTAGGATTGAGAGATGGGGGGTTTAGCCCCAGGAGCTTGACCTTGAACATTTTTTGTCACACCCTGCAAAAACTTTGTCAATTAATTCATTATCTGAAGAACATTTAACAAAACCTATTATTTTATCACTTTCTTTTCCTTTCCTACCTTTGTGCATTTTCTCTCTTCTTTTTATTAAAAAATAACACTTACTCAATTCATTAGTGGGGTCTATGTTGAAGAAAGATTTTATATAAGTCCATTAAAAATTAGATATGTTATATTTCCAAATAAAGCTATTCATTTCAGTCTACTGCACTTAACAGGGGGAAATGTTGCAGTCATTTGTTTAATTTGTTTAATTACAACTTGCTTAATTATAAATGTTACTGAAATATGACAAAGAACAAATGAATAATTGTCAAACTTTTATTCTGCCAAATGAGTGTGCAGTTGACAGTTTTAATAAATGAATAATACTGATATGAAATGGAATAAAGGAGTATGTAATTAACAATTACAAGACAAAATAACAGTATATATAAAAATTAGGGCTGGGACTTGATTAAAATTTTTAATCTAGTTAATTAGAGGCTTTGTAATTAATTAATCTAAATTAATCGCATTTTAATCATTCAGGAAAATGTGCTCTCAAAATAAAACTTAATTAAAATTATGAAACAGAGAATTAAACATTAGACATAGTTATTACTGTAAAACTAAAGCTTTTAATAAAAAAATGTATTTTAACTAATCAAATTTCACTGTGTGATATGAAACAAGACCCAAATCAACTAAAATTTATAATTACAAATAGAAAACGCCTGCAAAGGGTTCCTGAGCCTTTAAATAGCCTCTCTGTCTAGTTGAATTACTGAAATAAATTTGACTTTGCACCAGATTCTAATTTTTCCAGTTTCACTTGTTTGTATAACTGGGAGTTTTTATTAGCATTTCTACTCATAATGTAGTAAAAACACACATATAAATAATAATCCTTCAAAATGACAGTAGAACAGGCACAAATATGATCTAGGACTTAAATGTACTAACTTTTAACACCAGAGCAGGCGTGACATATTCTGAGAATGATCAGGAACACTAACTGGTTCCAGTTGGATGACTGGAGGATGATGGGATGATAAAAGATCATGGCGAGGAAATAATGATGTGACGAACAGGTGAGCGGACCTTCCTTACATGGGAAGTCCTGCTGTCACGTTAAGAAGGGGGTGCTGCAGACCCGCAGATTCACGCCTGCAGCAGTGAATCTGGTGTGATCTCCAGCCTGATCACAACTTTCTCGTTCCTCGCTGCCCCTGACGCACTTAAGCATCCGCCCCTCAGCTGATGACAGCTTCAACACACCTCACTGCTTAATGATAGTAATGCATGTGATGTTTAGACAGTGACTCGTCTCAGAAACATAGAATTCCCCGACAGAATTGTTTAGAAAATCATCAGAAAAGTTTCAGAGTGTTTCTGTTTTAACTTAAACTTCTGTTTTCAACTTTAAGACATGTTGTTTGTGATTGTTTACAGAGTAGTGAGGACACGGAGCGTTCTCCCAGCGGCAGCCAGATGCCTCTCGTTTGTCTGACTACTTTCATAAACTACTGTTAGGGCAAAGAATTATTCTGTCTGGTGCTTTCAGCGCTGCGCAGATGTTACGTAAATGTTAAAAATATAGCTTACCGCAACTTTTGTAAAGTTTCCGGTGCCACCGGGCAGCCGAAGCAGAGATGATCTCTGAAAAATGTCCGCAACACGGACTCCGTTGTTGTCTGGAAGTTTTTTTTTTTTTTTCAAGTTAAGAAAAGAGGTGGACGGGTTTCCTAAATCCTGCATCAGTCCAAGCAAGGCAACTTCTTTCTGTTTTTATTCCGTTTTAGTAGCCATTAGCACTGTGCATTGTTGTGTGCGTCAGTGATATTCTGTCTACGAGGAAGTCGTGCAATGACAAAGGTTCCGCCGTGCTCGAAATGCAAGCTGCGATTAAATGTGTGAAATTTTTTTAACGTGTTGTTTTTTTCTAATTAATCATAATTAACGCGTTTAAAAGTCCCGGCCCTAAAAAAACTCAAAATGATAGGGGGACTTGTGATTATTTTAGGGGGGCTGAAGCCCCCCTAAAACGGACCTAACGACGTCAGCGGACCTTGTGTCTCTGATTACCCAGCGACTGCTGCAGGTACCAAAACAGCAGGAGAGCTAAATAATACGTGAATAACTAGAAAAATCTTGAAGAAAGTCTGAAAGGGGTCTGCCCGCTGGCACAAGATAGAGGCCATGTGTTATCCAGGCCCAAAATCATGATGTCACACTCAACACGGCCGGGCCGCTCGTTTTGATGCAACATTTTCGGGGGTGCACACTGCCGCTCGAGCCGTTGGCTGAATAATAATAATAAAGAAAACACATCCTTCCTTTTAATGTCCTGGGGTCTCATTTATAAAACATGGCATAGAATCCTTACTAAAACCGTACTTTAGCTCAGCAAAAAAAAAAAAAAGTACTTACGCCAAGCAGGTTTGTGATCTATCAAACATGGAGTACGCACAGCTGCACGCAATCTCCGCTTCATAAACCAGAGACTACCGAGAATGTTTCTCAGCTGCTTTTTAGTCACATCCTGCCCTTACCACGCCCACTTACTGCCATAAATATTAGAGGTGGGAAAAATGATCGATTCTAAGATGCATCGCGATTCAGCCGTGCATGATTCCGCATCGATGCAGCAACGTGACATAAGGAGATTCTCTCCCTATGTCTATGTCGGGGGTCGGCAACCCGCGGCTCTGGAGCCGCATGCGGCTTTTCCATCCATCTGATGCGGCTCTCTGTGCTTGTAAAATAAAGAATGGATATTTAAGTAAAATGCTTTATATTTTACTGCATTAATTTTACATCTGTATGCCAATTCTAAATGTAAAGATTGTCTGCGTAAACCTGAACAGTTCCAACCCGGTCTTACTGTGAGACCGGGTAGACGCGTCACGCTTGTGCGTAATCATATAGGCGCTTTCTGAGCTGACGAGGATGTGAGATTCTGGGCTTCTCCTCAGACAGGCTCCTGGATGTGTCGCCACATTGGAGACAGGAACAAGTGCTATTCAGCCAAAGTTTCATAATCAGGGAACATTTTCTAAGTGACAAGTCTCGCTTCAGTCGGAGGAATCTTCCTGCATGCGCTCTGGTTCTGCGACGTGCTCCAAGCCCCTCTCCACATCTTCAGCTCGCTGTGCGCCGTACGTACGCGCTGACAGCGAGCTGCACTGAGCTCAGTGTCCAGCTCAGATGTTCAGATGGGAATCTTTTCTTGAGTGATTTAGCTACATCTGTGTGAAATGAATCAAGTGCCAGTTCGTGCTTGCGTCGGGGTAATTCTTTCTATTCTTTCTCCGTCAAAATAAACGGTCAAATACGGGAACTATCCGGTCAACACAACACAAGCCCGGCTTTTAACTGTTCTGTTTTCTTGTGAAAATTGTTGCAAAGAGATTTAATTTAACTTGATTAACACCAGAGCCAGGCGCATTGCGCCGTTATCTCCGTCACTGTAAATGAGGGAAAAACAAAATGATCAGATCCTTTTCTGACCATCCCCACCTACAAAGTTTAATTACAACAATCAAACGTGACAGAGCCTGGATTTGTATTCTGAACATGTTTTAAAAAGAAACGTATGACAAAAGTGGCACCTGCTCAGTAAAACCACCAACAGGGTGAAAAATATCTAAATATTGTAGCAGAGACGGGCTACAACTTCTGGATCCACTTTATAAAAATCGTTTTATTGATTGTCTTATGAAAGATAACTTTGACGTACACGAGCGACCGGTACTGGCTGCTGTCACCTGTTGTGAGCAGCTCTCTGCTGTCTCACCCCCAAATTCCACTACCTCCCTCCGCTGCGCTCCGCTCCGGCACGAACTCCGCAGCAAAATCGGTCCCGTTGTAGTCAATCAGAGCAATTCCACTACTGCGGTCGTGCTCCGGCTGTGCTCCGGCAGTGCGCCGCCCTCTGATCCGGCCTCCGGCAAAAATAGGATCAATTCTATTTTTGCCGGACGCCGGAGCACCTCCGCAGTCAATGGACAGGAATCACAACCGCCCAAAAGGAACAGGAGCAAGCACAACTTCCGTTATTTCACAATAAATCGATAAACAAAAAGCGTTTTTTGTTTCATATGCACAGGTTTAACAACTTTAAACAACTATCAATGGCGGCTGAACTTTAAATGCACAAAAATAAGCCATAAATACAGTTTCTACTATCAAAGTAGTCACCCTTTGTTGATCCAAACACTGCTGATCTCTCAACACAAATGATGGGCAGATTAAACAGTTCATTTCGATGCTTCTCCCACACAACGGGTGTTTTGATCTAACTTCCGCGTTTATTGCTCGGACTGTATCGCAAGATCTCGAAAATCCCGCGCATGCTTGTTGCGCACCTCAGGTCTCCGCACCGGAGCGGAGCCGTTGCAGAGCGGGTACCAGTAAAAATTGAGTTTGGAAGCGAGCGGCTGCGGAAGGCGGGGGCGGAGCGGAGGTAGTGGAATTTGGGGGTGAGGGTAGGCCCTGCCCACAACGCCGTGGCTGCTGTGGCTCCCAGTGTTTTCCTTACTGTGGGAAACGGGTAATAATGGCGTGACCCTCCAAGGTCTCCAAAAAGGGTAGTAGTCTGAACTGTAGTTTGGTGCATAAGCACAGACCACAGTCAGAACCCGTTCCCCACATGTAGGCAGAGGGAGGCTACCCCCTCATCCACTGGGGTAAACCCCAACGTACAGGCACCAAGATGGGGGGCAACTAGTATGCCAACCCCTGCTTGGCGCCTCTCAGTGGGAGCAACTCCAGAGTGACCCCTCTCAAGGAAACTGGTTCCAGAGCCACGGCCATGCGTTGAGGTGAGTCCGACTATATTTAGTCGGACTCACACACCAACTCAGGGTCCTTCCCTCCAGAGAGGTGACATTCCATGTGCCAAGAGCCAGCTTCTGTAGCCAAGGATCAGACCGCCAAGGTCCCCGCCCCCGACTACCACCCGTGACATATTATTATTATGTTTTTGAACATTTTCACTTTAAAATTCATTTTAACTTGAGAACAGATTTATGATGATGCACCTGAAAACCAGACTGATGCAAAATTACACAAAAATGAAACAAAAACTTTATATTGTGAGTCATAATGAGTCTTGTTCTCACACAGAAGAAACTTGGATAACTCATTTAATTTTGCACCTGAAAAAGTCAACAAAGTTGCGTAGAAGATTACTGGTGTCGCACGTTTATGTAATTTGCCCTTCTACTGGAATGGGGAAAGAACGGTAAGAATGAGAGTGTGACGGGGACAAAACACCGTTTAAATACAGTTAACACCGTCAAATCTGGATGAATGAAATTTTAATGAATGAGCATATAATTATGACTGCTCCTCAGACTGTTTCATTTCTCTCTTATCTGTTAAAAATCTCTTCTTAGTTTTCTTTGTGAACTGTAAAAGCCGCAGTCAGATTTTTTTTTCAAACATCTGAATCACACCTCCTGCTTTCAGAATTGCTCAGAGTGTCTGAGCAGCCACAGACCCATGCAAACATGACACCTGTAAGGGCGCCTATTTCCCCTTTTCTCAAGCACTGCACCAAAGGTTAGCAGCGTGTTCCTGTTTTTTCACACCTTTTTTTCCTTCTTCGCTCTACAGCGTCTCTGCAGCGTCTCTGCAGCTAATGTGGTAACAGATGCAGAGGGAAACGTGAGTATCGACCCAGTCAAACCAGCAGTGCTTTTTTTTCTCAACTTGAGAAAAAAGAAAAAGTTCACTGTTGAAAAATAAAGACAATTAACATGAGACAAGCTGTGATCATTATGGGTTCAGTGGGTTTTAAGCTAGCTCTGTGCACCCCCAACCCCCAGTGTGGTTTTTAAATGAACAGTTTGGTTTAACTACAAATCCACAAGTGCATGGGTGAACTCATCACTAAACTAAGCGTTAACATTTAAATAATCCAGAATTACCTATTTCCACTCATGCATTTTACTAAAATGTGCCTCCAACACAAAAGGAAATTAGAGTTCGTGTCACAAAAAGAATAAAAGCATCCCTAAATGTTCAACCGGGCAGCTATGAAACCATTAAAATTTAGCTCGTGAGGAACTGAAAGAACAAAAACTTCCAAAAAAAATCTCAGTATGTTAGTTTTGATTCCTAAAAACTTGTTATGTTTTTATTCATGTTACTAATGTTGAATGGAAACTAATTCTAGCACTTTTATTTGATGTTTTTGCCCCTTTTTTTAAGGTTTGAACACCACTGCTCAAAGTCTTTCAAGTAATAATAAGTCATTTTAGGTAATCGAGTTGGTATCATCTCCAGCAACATCACTGTGAGCAGGGGCCCCACAAGGCTGTGTGCTCAGTCCTCTGCTCTTCACCCTACTGACACACAACTGCACACCAACCTGCAGCTCAAATTGCTTTCGTGAAGACAACTCTGGTGGGGCTGATCACCGAGGGCGCTGATGCTCACTGCAGAATTCAGTTCGACCTTCTGGCCATGTGGTGCAAGGAATACATCCTCCTGCTGAATGTCAGCAACACCATTGTTGTAAACTTCCAGAGAGGTCACACCAAACGCTCAGGTGAGCAGCACCAAATTCTCAGTGGTGCACATCAGTGAGAACCTCTCCTGGACCACCAACACTGCATCACTGGCAAAGAGAGCCCAGCAGCTTCTACTTCCTGCACAAATTCAAACGGGCTCCACCATCCATCATGAACAACTTCTACAGGGGAACTATAAAGAGCATCCTTTCCAGCTGCATCAGTGTGTGGGGTGGAAGCTGCACTGACTGCAACAGGAAAGCTCTGCAGCACATTATTATCACAGCTGAGAGGACCATTGGTGCACCACTTCCCTCCCTGAAAGACATATACATCCATCACCCGCCTCACGCGGAAAGTCATCACAACCATGAGTCATGCTAACCACCTTGCACGCAACCTGTTCTGCCTCCTGCCCTCTGGAAGGAGGCATACCTACCTCTGCTCCCAGACTAACATACCAACCAACAGCTTCATCCACCAGGCTGAGAGACAGCTCACATGCCTTTGCATGCAGGTCTGCTGCTGTCCTTGATGCTCACACATGTCTGAGATGATAATGTTTTTAACACTAAAACAAAATAAGATAAAATTTAATGTTGAGACGCAGATAATTGAGAAAATGTGTGCTGATTTCATGCATTTATTGTGCCTCCCTACTTCAGTGTGTATTCTGTATTCAATTACCTGGAACCAGAGGTGTGGACTGGAGTCACATGACTTGGACTCGAGTCGAACTTGAGCCATTTTTTTTAATAACTTCTGACTTGACTTGATAAAACCTATAAAGACTTAGGACTTGACTCGGACTTGAACGCCTATGACTTGAGAATTGAATTGACTTGCATCTGTTGACTTGATGATGACTTGAGCATATTTGATATTTTAGCACGAAAGTGGCACGACGTGGACAAAAATCATGAATCATTCTTCGTTCTGGGTTAGATCTTGTACTGCTAAACGCAGCAGCACTTTGTTTAGAATCAATTTCAGCTGAACTTTCTGCTCGTTTGAGCAAATAAATGAAGCTTTAAGAAGCTTAATTTCTGAAACTTATTTTTTATCATTGTAATTAAAGTGAAGTTGGGCTGATGATGTGATTATTTCTTGAAAATTCAAAGTTAAGGACTTGGACTTGACTTGGACTTCCACATTGTTGACTTTGGACTTGACTTGGACTTGGTTGTCTTTGACTTGGATTTGACTGGAAAGACTTGTGACTTGTAAAGCAGTGACTTGGTCACACCTCTGCCTGGAACTGCTGTTTTCTTTGAATAGATTTAGTTTACTGGACTTCCCTGTCACTAACAAAGATGTTATCCACTTTACATCATGCACTGTCAGCATTTTTAAATAAAAACAATGTTTCTTCATTTTTTCAGCATCACCAGAGGATATGCTAGTTTGGTATCTGTGAGAGCATCAGCGTACAGATAGAAAACACCCACATTAAAACTGTCCCTGTGAGTGAAAACTATGAGGAAACAAAACTTACAGAATGAAAAAAAGAAAAACATTACGAGACACACCCAAATGGTGACTTGTGAATCTTTACTTGTTAAAAGACAGAAACCACAACAGACCTTTGGATTTCCGGTGACATTTTGTTCCACAGCACAAAACACATTTATACGGCGTTTTCACAAATTCAGCTGTTTACTGAACAAAACACTGACGTTTGGTGTCGACATCTGGCTTTGAAGTCCTACACATACACATGCACTAACGCACACATGCGCAAACACGTACACACACACACACACGAACACATGCACAAATACACACACATAAATGTACAAACACACACGAACACATGCACAAATACACACACACATAAATGTACAAACACACATGAACACACGCACAAATACACACACATAAATGTACAAACAAACACACACGAACACGCACAAATACACACACACATAAATGTACAAACAAACACACACACAAATACACACACACATAAATGTACAAACAAACAAACACACACACACACACATGAACACATGCACAAACACACACACATAAATGTACAAACACACACACACATGAACACATGCACAAATACACACACATAAATGTACAAACACACACACACACGAACACATGCACAAATACACACACACATAAATGTACAAACATGCACACACACATGCACAAATACACACACATAAATGTACAAACACACACACACACAGACGAACACATGCACATATACACACACACATAAATGTACAAAAACGCACACATGCATAAGCACACACACATATACATGCACAAACACACGCACACACATACATGCACAAACATGCACACACACACACACACACACACACACATGCACAAATACACACACATAAATGTACAAACACATACACATGCACACACACATGAACACACGCACAAACACACACACACACACATATATATACAAACACACACACACACGAACACATGCACAGATACACACACACACATAAATGTACAAACATGCACACACACATGCACAAATACACACACATAAATGTACAAACACATACACATGCACACACATGAACACACGCACAAACACTCACACATAAATGTACAAACACACACACACATACACACACACACACAGACGAACACATGCACATATACACACACACAAATGTACAAAAACGCACACATGCATAAGCACACACACATATACATGCACAAACACACGCACACACATACATGCACAAACATGCACACACACACACATGAACACATGCACAAATACACACACACACAAATACACACACACACAAATGTACACACATGCACACACACATGAACACATGCACAAATACACACACATAAATGTACAAACACACACACGCACACACACAGACGAACACATTCACATATACACACACACATAAATGTACAAACACGCACACATGCATAAGCACACACACATATATGCACAAACACACACACACATACATGCACAAACATGCACACACACACACACACATGAACACACGCACAAATACACACACACATAAATGTACAAACACACACACATGCACACACACATGAACACATGCACAAATACACACACACACACAAACACATGCACAAATACACACACACATGAATGTAAAAGCATGCACACATGCATAAGCGCACACACACATAAATGTACACACACACACACAGAACACATGCACAAATACACACACACATGAATGTAAAAGCATGCACA
Organism: Nothobranchius kuhntae; assembly: GCA_006942095.1. NCBI lineage: Eukaryota > Metazoa > Chordata > Actinopteri > Cyprinodontiformes > Nothobranchiidae > Nothobranchius > Nothobranchius kuhntae. The sequence continues at coordinate 26,133 of SSNQ01033728.1, read as the reverse complement.
CATGCATAAGCGCACACATGCACAAGCACACACACATAAACCCATTCACAAATACACACACACATAAATGTGCAAACACGCACACACACACACACGAACACATTCACAAATACACACACACATAAATGTGCAAACACGCACACACACACACGAACACATGCACAAATACACACACACATAAATGTACAAACACGCACACATGCACAAGCACACACATACATGCACAAACACGCACACAGACACACAACACATGCACAAATACACACACATATATGTACAAACATGCACGCACACACATACACATGAACACATGCACAAGCACACACACACACACACACACACACACACACACAAAGGGCAGGTAACGGAAAAAGAACAATGACACTGAATTACATAATCTTGCAATATGTATTATGTAATCTTGGCGTTATTGTTTATTTCAAAAGGTTTGTCCAAAAATTCATGTATTTGTTAGTGTCCATGACAACCAATAAAGGATTATGTTGTTGTTTTTTTTATTTAAAAAAATCCCGTGACTGATTTAAATGAGTTTGAAGGGACATTTGCTTAAAAGGAAAAGCTAATCTTTACTGAAAATGAGAGAGCATCTAGGAAAATGTCTGCAGTATCTTTTTTTCCATAGCTGTGATGCTTTGGTGTACCTTTAAAATCTAAAAATAAAAAGCTATTTTATACCATACCATACCAACTTTATTTATAAAGCACATTTAAAAACTGCATGGCAGCCGACCAAAGTGCTGTACAGAATAAAAAGTGAAAACACAATTATTTCATGTGTGATTTACTAAATCACTGAGATTGTTAGACAATAGTCCAGACAATTGCATAATATATTTGTTTTGTGCTCCAAAATGTGTTTTCATTTTACAAAGCCACCATGTGCTCCAGATCATCAAGATTTTCTAAAGCCACCGCTCCAATCTCCACCCTGCTGCATCTGTTACTGGTTTGTGTGCATTGTTGTCACTCAGCTACAGATAATTGTTTCTTATTGTCTTTTCTGACACCTAAACTCAGCTGAGCGGGTGTGCAAATGATGGAGATGATGCAACATTTAGGAGATTCATGTTGGCCTTGAATAATAAGACTGGTTTCACCCAGCCGTGAGGCTCTAGTACTACAGTGTTCATTAGAACAAGCAGGATGGAACGAAGCATAGATTAGAGGAGGAACTTTTGTGAATGAGTCTCGCTTGAACTTCACTTTTTGAGTCTTCAATTTTAATTCTAAAGCACAAAAGTGCAAAATATTTTAGTATAGCTTCAGTTGGTGTGTGTGTGTGGAGCTTATTCATTGTGAGTTTTTACAATAATACTTGCAAAGATCTTTATATATATATATATATATATATATATATATATATATATATATATATATATATATATATATATATATATATATATATATATATATATATATATATATATATATATATATATATATATATACAGACACTCACTTTTACCCTGTGGAGTAAAGGAATGTGGTTGTGTTTAACACTTTCACGCTTTAATGGCTCCCCTTTCACAGCGTTCACAGGAAGTTACTGTAGCACCATCTGTTGGACAAATGAGCAGAACTGATTCAAAACTCACTTTTTTCTAAACGGATTTAAGCAGTTTTCTGTAGTTCTGCGTTTGTAAAATGAAAATTGATTTAGTTTTGCAAAATTGTATTTATGTCTAATTTTTAGGACTTATTATTTTATTTTTATGTGTGTGTGTTATGTTTGGGCTTTTTATTTTATTTTATTCTATTTTATTTTTATTTTTTTGCTATGTATTGTTAAGGCCTGAAAGATGCTTCAGGGGCCAAATATTATTATTATATAATTTTTTTTCACTGCACAAAGAATTAAGGAACTCCATGTTGTAAAGAAATAATTTAAACCAACGTTTTAAATGTATTCTAATTAACTAATTCTCATTCACTATTAAATATAGGAAAGTTAGCAGCAGGAATGAAATCGGTGCTTAGTTTAATATAACTATAAACTCTAAAGCCTTTAAGAACTACTTGTTGCCTCCATAATGACACTTTGTCATTGAAATTCAAGTCATTAAACTAGAAAAAATTTTATGGTTCGCTTTCTTTAAGTAAGTTTCTTTTGACTTTTTCTAGAAATATAATTTTACATGTTTTCTCTCATATTTCATATTTTTATTTTAATCTGGATATCGCGTAACAACTTTTGTTTGAAACTCCATAACCGCCAGGGGGCAGTGTGGTAAACACGACTCGTCTTTCTGCCCGTCATAAACACGGAAGTGAACTTTGGGATTAAAAAAAAGTTTGTGCGTAGGACTAAATGCTTCTTGATTTCTACTTTCTTCCTGATTTTAACTAGATTTTAACTATTTGAGAACGCGTTGGATACGTTTAGCGTCTTCATTTTTAACTTAAAACCAAAGTAAAGCTGAACTAAGGAGCGCCGCTGAAGCAATGGCCGACATGGATGAAGAAATGTCAGAGAACAACTTCCCTCTCCAGCAGGACCTGACCTGCCCTGTGTGCCAGGGCATTTTTACTGACCCCGTCCTGCTGCCGTGCTCACACAGCTTCTGCCGGGAGTGTCTGCAGAGGAGCTGGCATTTCAGTAAGAGGTGCCCGGTGTGTAGAGAGCCGTGTGAGGAGGCTCAGGCCATCTCTAACCTCGCTCTCAGAAACGCTTCGGAGAGCTTCCTCCGGCAGAACAACTGGCGACCCGCCCAGGCTTTAACCGGTGACTTGGTGTGTAATCTTCACCTGAAGCCTCTGGAGCTTTACTGTGAGAAGGACGAGGAGCCTCTGTGTGTGGAGTGTGTGGCTCTACACAACATGCACAAGCTGTGGCCCACTAAAGAAGGCACAGCCATATGTAAGGTAACGTGACTGAGTGGTAATAACAGCTTTATTATGGAAACACCGACGTTGCTCAGCAGAGAGGGTGGATAAACTATTAAAATAGTTTCCATGTTTGTTAATCAGCAACAAGAGCTGTGTTTTAGGTGAGGATGAGTCATTTCAGACCAGTTAAACTGAATTCTTTCCCACGTGCTGACTGGTTTTGCTGCTGGGGAGTATTTAAAGAGTAAGTCACCCCCTACCAGAATCTTACTCCACTCCCACTTCCTCTTTGAAACAAATGCTGTTGCCTGGCAGACAGAGTGGTCGGAGCTACTAACAAATACACACAACTACAGGCTAACAATGACATTGTGACATCATATGGTACCAGCTGTCGTCATATGATACTTCTTAGCTATTAGCAATAGAAGATTTAAATTCAAATACAGTGCAGAGCATTTACCTGAAGAGGGCACAACACTGACCATTTTGGATAGAATATTTCAATTTTAACTAAGGTGCACTAAAATGCCAAATTATCTACTGCATGTGTCCACAGCACGATTGGACACTCATTTATATAGTTTATCATTTGTCATTTATCATTTATTTGTGGGGGGGCCAAAGAAAAAGTAAGTGGGCACAATAAATGTAATTGAAAACAAGTATATTTTTGCGCTTGTGTCCTCCACATGTGCCCTAGCTTCATAATAACAATGCGCCGAGCTTCAGCACTCTGGCCTGCGGCTATTAACAGCGCGCTGAAGATCTGAAGTTCAGAGTGCGTCTGTCAGAGGTCAGACGCGTTCCTGCGGAACCACGGCTCACGGGTGCACAAGTGAGCACATCTGGGCTGGGCAGAAGTAATTTTACAACGCTGGTTTCAATAGCGCCAATAACGAGACACAGTGACTGGAGCAGCTCATGGAGCTGTGACACACACACACACACAGATTCAATAAGCGCGCATGTTGCGCCAACTCCGGCGCGCCGTCAGACTGAAAGCAGAAATGAGCGCTGCCTCCTCTGTGATAAAAACTTTTAAGAGGTTTTATAACAATATTTTTCATTCGAGGTCAAATTAAGATATTAGCTTCTATTTTGGGATGACATATTAAAGTCAGGTCCGCTCCAGCCAGTGACTCCGAACCTGACAACAACGTCTGTTACTGCAGCATTTGTTATTCCAGTCACCGTGGCAGCGGATCGCAGATTCAGCCACACCATAAAACAGCAATAAGTCGGTCTGAGGCAAAAGTGAACCTCATGGCTTTTCCATATTTTCCCCTATAATTTCATTACGCACAAGTATGTGATCAGCTCAGGTTTATGCAGAACAGAAGGAAGGAGAGCGCTCTGGCCGTACAGGTTAAACGTTCCTACTTTAAGAAAACCGTTAAATTGCATTGTTTATGTGCTACCTGGGCACGCTAAATATTTATTTAAAATTAAATCAAAGGAAATTGGTATCGAATGCTTATTAATTACTATTTAAAAAATGAAAGTGATGGGGGAAAAAGGTTGATCATATTTTTTTTACCCTGGCTGTTTAGTTTGACGTCTGATATATACACATATATATATATATATATATATATATATATATATATATATATATATCCACGCCCTGATGTGGGGGCTGAGGGGTGCGTCGACATGGTCGGGACATAGTAGGGGGTGCGCGGCTAAATATGTTTGGGAACCACTGTATTAAAGGACATTTGGTGCCATTTGTTAATCATGCAGCATCAACATTCATGTACAGAACTGTCAGATCAGAAGTGACATCATCAGTGTGTTCTATTTATATTTATAGTGTGTATGCAGACTTTATGGTAAGTGTGGAGTTCACTCCTCAAACTGCTCATCCTCCGGTCAGTCCACCCAAACCTGACAATCACCTTTAAAGCAGAACTAATGTACATTTCTGTCACCAGATACTAATCAGGAAAAAGCCCCTCAGCAGAACCATCCAATGTGCTCTATCTACTACAGTATCTTGTGTCATGTGAGCCAAATTCTAACTCAGTTTTAATGTCTTATTATGGACTAAAACACACAAATTATCTTCTTTGCACTTCCTAGAGTGGACTTCTTATCCAAATGGTCAGTTCAGGATAATAGTGATCCATAATTTTTCTTTTATATATATTAAACAGCAAGAAGGCATCCATCCCTCTTCCCAATATCTTAATGAATTATATTTTATAATATAATGATGTTCCTCCAATAGTTTCAGCAAAAATCAGAGTATGAACTAGGGCTGCTCGATTATGGCAAAAATAATAATCACGATTATGGTGACTGAAATTGAGATCACGATTATTTAGGACGATTTTTCAATTTATGTTGATTTTATTTGTTTTTATTCAGTCATAAAATTGCTCAGGGCACAATCAGGACAAAAATAAGAAACAAGATGATCACTACAATAACTCCTGATTCCCAGTATAAAAAGACCAATATACTTATAGCTCATAGTCTATGACCCAAGGGCTATAGACCTTGGTTTAACTCATTTAAGTCTAACCAGTACAGACCCAAATACCAATATCTTGCAAATACTGACAGCAAGAATTATACAGTGGCATTTATAACAAATAAATGCAAATAAAATGATGTTCACAAAATGTTGCATAACATTTACTGAGTCGTGTCCAGGTGCTGTAGGAACGTGCACTAGCACCGTGTCCTCAGAGAGGTTAGTTATTAGTTATCAGCGTGAGAAACTTATTTCTACCTTATTTATAAACTATTTATTTACAGGTCCATCAGTTAATGTAAATTGTCCCAACCACAGCTGCACCCCCCACCCCCAAACCCGGTCTCGCAGCAATCGGGCAAGCTGCACGTGTGTTTAGCACGCCGCACGCGCACATTTAGCTGTTTTTAGCGGCTCAGGAGTCCGCAGGTGCGGTGTGTGTGTCACTCACTCTGGTTACTCTAACAGGGAGCCGGCTCCGAGAGCTGTTTCTTTAGCGACCGACACATCACTACATCATTCCCTTTCCTAATGTCCTGAAGAACGGTCCAGAGCACAGGCGGAGTGTTTAGCTAACCTGCAGGAAATGTCGACGACAGTTATCCAGAAAGTAGCTAAGGGTTACCAGAGATGTTTCTGAGGTGTTCGCTAGGTACTTTTAGGATTAAAAAGTCAAGAAGGGGGTCTGAAAAGCTGCTAGAAATAGCGTCAAAGTCGCTAAGTTGGCAACACTGTGGAGGAGCGCTTCATTTGCAACTCAGGGCAGCGCAAGCGGGAGGAGCAAATAATCGGCTTGTTTTGATTTTTATAATCGTTCAAAACTCAGATCGTAATCGTGATTAAAATTCGATTAATTGAGCAGCCCTAGTATGAACTTCAGCCTTTCTGCATATTTTACATTTTTGAAACAACATATTCCTGGATGTCTTAAAGAGCAAGTCACCCTCTACCAGAGTATTACTCAACTCCCACTTCCTGTTTGAAAAATGCAACAAATGTTGTTGCCTAACAAACCGAGAGGGCGGAGCCGCTAACAAATACACACACACAGGCTCACAATGACATTGTGACATCATATGGTACCAGCTAACGTTCTAGGGTACNCGCTCCAGCCAGTGACTCCGAACCTGACAACAACGTCTGTTACTGCAGCATTTGTTATTCCAGTCACCGTGGCAGCGGATCGCAGATTCAGCCACACCATAAAACAGCAATAAGTCGGTCTGAGGCAAAAGTGAACCTCATGGCTTTTCCATATTTTCCCCTATAATTTCATTACGCACAAGTATGTGATCAGCTCAGGTTTATGCAGAACAGAAGGAAGTAGAGCGCTCTGGCCGTACAGGTTAAACGTTCCTACATTAAGAAAACCGTTAAATTGCATTGTTTATGTGCTACCTGGGCACGCTAAATATTTATTTAAAATTAAATCAAAGGAAATTGGTATCGAATGCTTATTAATTACTATTTAAAAAATGAAAGTGATGGGGGAAAAAGGTCGATCATATTTTTTTTACCCTGGCTAGTTTGACGTCTGATATATACACACATATATATATATGTATATATATATATGTATATGTATATATATGTATATGTATATATATATATATATATTCAGCCTTTCTGCATATTTTACATTTTTGAAACAACATATTCCTGGATGTCTTAAAGAGCAAGTCACCCTCTACCAGAGTATTACTCAACTCCCACTTCCTGTTTGAAAAATGCAACAAATGTTGTTGCCTAGCAAACCGAGAGGGCGGAGCCGCTAACAAATACACACACACAGGCTCACAATGACATTGTGACATCATATGGTACCAGCTAACGTTCTAGGGTACCTCTTAGCCAATAGCGATGGCAGATTTGAATTCAAAACAGTGCAGAGTTTTTACCTGACAACGGCACAATCAATCAATCAATACTTTATTAATCCCAGAGGGAAATTAGAGTTTCAGTACACACAATTCAGATATAAGACATACATGGGCAAGACACATGAAAAGAATTGGTGACTGTGGTCATTCGCAACCCGAGTCGCACTACCTTAATAGAGATAAGAGGGTAACATGAGGATTGGTTCAGGTGGAGGGAAAAAAGACACTTCAGAGTTACCCTTCCACCAGGAGGGCAGCATTGCTCTGCAAAAAAAACACCTCAAAATATATGCAACAGACTTCAGACAACATAACATGAGACTCCAAAGTCCTCTTCAGACAGGCCATGAAAAACGGAAATGTTCCGGACTTTCCGTAAGACCTTTGTGTCTGAATACAAACATCCAGATAACGTTTTCCGTAATTAAAACGGACGAAGCCCCTAGTAACAGGTCCGGACTTGTTACGGACAAGGTGGCTGCTTCAGACGGGTGAGGTCGAGTTCCGGACAGGGAGGAGGGGGAGAAGGAGGGGACCGGGGGACGCTGTGCGCACCTAGATAGCTTGCTCCTGCATCTGTCTGCATTCCTTCGTGGGGTTTTTTAGTTGCTTGCAGCTCAAGGCGTCAGATTCAGATAACAAGAATTTGTTTGGGTCAGGCTGAGATAATTTTCCTCTCTGCCTTCAGTCTTTAAACTGATAATTCCAGTCCTTCAGTGAAGCCAATTTTGGGTTTTTAAACCTGTCCATACCGTCCGGTGACTCTCTCCGAGATGATATCCATTTTGCGCACTAATACCGGTATCGCAGCTAGAACATTGTCCAGCTTGCGATTCACCTCGAGTAACGTCCCAGTCTGAGAAGTCTCCACACGGACGGTGCTTTCCGTGGGTGTGGGTCGCCCTCCAATCGCTCCCGTCTTCCCAAATTTCCAGAAAACCAGATATCCTCCCACTCCAATCAGGAGAAATCCAGTGATCATCTCACCAAATATCCACTCCCGTCTGTACTCCTCGAGTGTCAACACTGACAGTTTTAGGCAGAATATTTAAATTTTAACTAAAGTGCAAAACTATTGACTACATGTGTCTGCAGCACGATTAGACATCCATTTATACAGTTTATCAGAAAAAATAAGTTGATTTGGGGGTGACTTGCTCTTTAAGTGTGCACTACAAGCATCTTTTTCCACTTGTCTAAAGTACCTGCTGTCATTTTGCTGTTGTTTTTGCAGAACGAACTCGGCTACAAAGTCCAGATTTTTGAGAAGAAAGTGGATTCTTACAAGAAAATGGTGAAGAAATTCACCAATGCTGTGGGATATGTCAAGGTACAGTTACTGCCACGTCCCACGTGTTACGTTTGTGTGTGGATAACAGTTACATTCAGTTACAAAGTGCATTTCTCTTTACATGGTTATTAATATAAAAATACATTTGTTTGTTTTGTTTTAATTCTTCTAGCATCAAGCTGGAGAAGCAGAGAGAACAATCAAGGCCGAATTTGAGCGGCTGCGCCAGGTTCTTTATGCTGAAGAAACGAGGCGTTTAGATGAGCTGGCCACTGAGGAGAGGGACAAGATCAACAATATAGAAGGACTAATTGAGGAAACAAAAACAGGGATTGTTAAACTGAAAGAGTTTATCGATTGTCTGAAGAAAGAGATGGGCAATGAGGATTTGTCCCTTCTGCAGGTGAGTGACGGCAGCTCACCACACCTGTGTTTGTTTAGCCTTAAAACTTCCATCAAGCTCATTTCATCCACTTTTTTCATGTGTTGCAGAATTTCCATGATCTTAAAAAGAAGTAAGTCTTGTGATCAGGAAATATATTTAATGTGGTTGATGATGGATTTACTAAGAATTTGCACGATCGTCAGGGTTAGGCCATATTAGAATAAAATGAAGTGATTATTTTGTCTTCTGTAGAACCCAGTGGACTGAACGTGATCCTGATTTTCTGTCCGACTCCCTCTTGAACATGGGCAAGCATGTTGGTGGTCTGAGCTACAACATCTGGAAGGACATGAAGGCTCATGTCAAATATTGTAAGTAAATTATAAATGATGATTCCCTTGATCTCCAGACTAGGGTTGTCACGGTATGAAAATTTAACCTCACGGTTATTGTGACCAAAATTATCGCGGTTTTCGGTATTATCGCGGTATTTTTTAAACGGTGTTGCATATGTTCAGAAAGCATTGATAGTCCTGTTCTACACAAACTGAAATAGTTT
>SSNQ01033728.1:3779-16683 GCA_006942095.1 Nothobranchius kuhntae | reverse complement strand
GAAGGAAAGTAAATAAATAATAACAGTAAAAATAACGCTATGTATAAATATATATATACACACGTAAATATATGCGTACACACGCACACACAAATACACATATGCATGGATACATAGATACCCACACATGTATATACGTATGTAACTACCTATATACACAATTAAATTAAATAAAACTGCTGTGAGGCACTCAAAAAGAATTAAGGGCAAAATATGACATCGTATTTAAACCTAAAGTGAAGTAATATCCCAGTTGAATACAAAGATTGGCAACAAAAAACAGCATGTTAGCCAGTGAATGCACAAAATCATTATAACAGAGATTAAACAAAGCAACTACAGCTCGGCTTTACATAAGCATAAACAGTGCGGGAAAATTGGCGAATTGAAGAGATAGATCTTAATTCAGTGGGTAATTTATTCCAGTCCTGAGGAGCTTTAACACTAAAGGCGAGTCTACCACCTCCTTTTTAAAACGTGGAACAACAAATGATGGAAAAGTAGTTAAACTATTCAAAGTTTCTTTCTGTCAGCCTAGAATTAGGAAACAGCTCAGCATTTATATTATTTCCACTAAAGTTTAAAATGCGGAAGCACTGGATGCTAAAGCCTGTTGTGCTGCTCTTTTGTTGATTTTGAGAACAATCAGAAGCACGATGTTCCCTTGATCTAGTACAGGAGGTGGGAGGCAGAAGGACTCTAGCAATGTCTCCCATCCCATGGGTGGAGCTGTTGTGGAGCTGGAGAGCTCCTTCAGCGACGGGCTGCTGCATCCTAGGTTCACGGAGGAACGTTATGATAGCTTCTAGCTAGCTATATACTAGCTTCTTCCTCCCAGCAGCTGTTAGTTTCTGTAGCCACTGCTGCTTCCAGCTAAACCAGTAAACAGTCTTTGCATTCCTGCTGCTGTATATTTGTCCAGTTCTGTTGTAATGCTATTGACACTCAACTAGGGTTGTCACGGTATGAAAATTTAACCTCACGGTTATTGTGACCAAAATTATCACGGTTTTCGGTATTATCGCGGTATTTTTTAAACGGTGTTGCATATGTTCAGAAAGCATTGATAGTCCTGTTCTACACAAACTGAAATAGTTTTGAAAATGTTTAGCAGTGTTTATTAAACCTAAAATAACACAACGCCTTAGCAACAAGTAAAGGAACAAATAGCTTCTTTTTCTGGAACATGTTACAGTAGTCAGTGCAGGTTTAAATTATACAAATCCAAACATTCAAAACATAAACAATATGTAAACAAATCAAAGAAACACCACTTGTTTTCTCATATACTTGTTTTCTTCATTATCAAAATGAAAATCTAAAACTCCAGTCCACACTTGACTTGAGCACTGTACAAGTCAACCTTAAAAAAATATGTATTTAAAATAAATAGCCACTTTAAACAAATGACTAAAATAACTACTACACTATGTAATCAAATCCAAATGTTCAAGTATAAATGGCATTGAATAAGTAAACAAATCAATGACAAGGAACTAATTGTATATTTCTCTTCATCATCAACAAATAAGATGCTTCATCCAGCAACAGGGTGTCCGTGACACGGTTTAAATGCTGGCAGAGGGCACTGCGGCTGCAGTATATAGTGACTCGTTGCATTCTCCGTCAACCAAAAGTCCTCGCGTCATGCATTTAAGCTAAAATGCTAATGTTAACTTACCTTGCACTGGCTGTAGAGACGTGGGTGATGGTCACTCAGATGTGCCATTAGATTCGAAGTGTTGCTGCCTTTTGCAGACACTTGTTTCCTGCACGTTCTGCAAACAGGATAGCCGTCTTCTATTAACTGTCCCTCAGCATTTTTCAGAAATTCAAAATATCCCCATACTTCCGATTTAGTCTTCTTTGAGGACTGATGGATGTCCTAGGCGCTGCCGTCTCCTCCTTCGGCCATTATTTCAGCTTCAAAGTTTTGGTGCCGTTGCAAACTAAACAGTGCGTGTGCGCGCCGCGGGAACTTCAGCTGAAGCGACGGTGGCTGGTAAGGGTCACCGCGCCAAAACCGCGGCCACGGTAAACCCACCGAGATAATTTCGTTTTTTAAAAACTGGACGGTTATTTTTATTGTCAACTTTTTTACCGGGGTTTACCGCTATACCGGTTACCGTGACAACCCTACTCCAGACTCCATTTAAGAAAGAAAAAGTGCAAAATACAAGTTTTTTTCTGTGTTAGTCTAAAAAAAGAATGAACATTTAGCTCATTATTCATAAGATTTAATGTTCAGCCCTACTATGTGTGCAGACCCAGTTTTACTGGACCCTAACTCCGCCTCCCCGTGGCTGTCCTTGACCCCTGACCTCACCAGTGTGAAGGAGAGCTCAGAGCGGATGACTGTCCCTGAAAACCGCGAGCGCTTTGATCCCTGCGTCTTTGTCCTCGGCTCAGACGGTTACGTTAGCGGCAAACACAAGTGGGACATCATCATCGGAGACAACCCCAAGTGGATTCTAGGCGTGTGCAAAGAGTCTGTGATCCGTAAAAAGAAGTTCACGCTCTCATCGAGTCGGGGCGTGTGGGCCATCGGGCTGAGCAAAGGGGTCTACTCCGCCTTCGCATCTGAGCGGACAGAGATAGCGGTGCCGCTGTGCCCTGAAAGGATTCGCATCAAACTGAATATAGAAAAGGGGGAGGTGTCATTTTGGGATGGAGGGAGAGAGAAACACTTGGTCACTCTTACACACAAGTTTGAGGAGAGGTTGTTTCCGATTTTTGGCCCCGGGCTTCATCCCACTCCTATGGTTCTGGCTCCTGGAAAAATAGCTCTACACACTTCGTAAAAGGACCAACGTGTTACCGAAGGGGGTTGTTGACCTGAAGCTGCATGATTGATGTTCAGGAGGTATGGTTGGCTCAAAAACACGTCACCAAACTGAGGGCTGAACGATTAATTGCATATGCAATTAAATTGCGATGTGACAAAAGGAGATTTTCTAATCGCAAAGGCTGCGATTAGACTGGCAGCGAGTGGTTAGCACAATGCTAACATACATATACGTAGGGATGCCAACGCTAATATCGCCAAATAGATTCTTACAAATTACGAATTGGGAATGTGCCAAATTATTACATTTGGAGTATAATAAAAAGTAAAAACTGCCATTAATCAAATAAGTACAGACAAATATTTTAGTAAAACTAGAAAACTGTATTTCAACTCCACTGAGTTTTGGCTAGCAGCTGTGAACGCAACTGAACTACGGAAGCTCTGCATGGACAGGACGTCAAAAACTCTAAACACAAAAGATTTCAATAAATGGGACACACTTCTTTCCTGCAAATAAATTTTCACAGTTGATGCTCATACCTATTCTCCTTCAAGGGATGTGCTCCTGGCTGCAAAGCATCGCACCTTCAAATACAAGATGTTGTCTTTACTTGTGAGTGTTCATGTATGTGTAGACATATAAGATATATGTAGATACATAAACTGGCTTATATTCAGTACAAGTTACATAGATCTATTTTTTTGCTTCTGTTAGTTGAAAAATGAGAAAGGCCCCTTGAGAAAATAATTGTGAATTAAATCGCTATTGCAATATTATAGAAAAATATCACAATTAGATTATTTTCCAAAGTCGTTCAGCCCTACTCATAAAACAACTCCTAATAGAGCAAAGGTCAGGAACGCAAAACCTGCTTGAAAAAAGTTTTAGAACATGCAGCAAAGGAAGAGAACCTAAGGGAAATTTGTGTTTGCAGCACATGAGAAGTACAAAATCGGCTCAGAGTGACTCTGCCGGGTCTGCAGAACACCGGCTTTGCTTCTGTTCCTTTACCAGCTGAACTTCAACTCATCAGATACAAACCAAAACTAAACATGTTAGTTTTTTGAGATGTTAAATGTTCTTGTGATTTGTGAAAATAACAGGAAACAAACACCCAGCTGTTAAATCTGAGCGCTTAAACCGACTGCATGCTTTTGTCGTTGTTGGGGCGTGTTAGATGTGTGCTCACGTAGCTGGGTATTCCACAAAACAAAGACATTTTCTACGGTTTGGTCAGTCAGCCGTACGAAAGTGAAGATAAACAGCACCAAAAAATGCTGTTTAAAAAAAACTCCATTGTCAATTTGCTTGTAGACGTAAATGGTGGGTTTTAGGTTTCGTATCGTTAAAGCCCACGACATAAATGCTCTTGCAAGCTCAATTACTGAGCCGTGCAGAAGACCACAGGTGAAGGGTGATGACCCTGCCCAAGGAATGTGTTTTTGGCAAAGATCCAGGCAGATTAGCGAATGGCTGCTACCTACAGGCTTGGCATGGACTGTGCTTCACTGGAAATGTAGCTGAGGTGGTGTGGGCCCAAGTTTTTTCTTACATGGGTGGGGGACGACATTCAGTTTTACAAAAGCAGAGCTACGTGTGAACATGGTCAATTGACTAAAGCTACCTTTGGAAAGAAAATGTCTATTGTCTAGAATCTATAATAAATATTAAGGAAGATTTCAGCTTTTATATGCATTTCAGTCTGCAGCATAATGGGCTCGACACACGGGAGGCGACATCGCCTCTCCTCCATTCATTTTCAATGAGACATGTGTGACAAAGCGATAATCGCGGGTCTCCCTCCTACTAAGCGAAACGCGAAAAACGTGCGTGTGAAATTTTGCGCTCGTGCACGTGTCGTGCACAGACGATCCAGCGAAGCAATCCCAGAAAGTTGAAATATTTTCAACTTTTCCTCGCTGTCGCTCGGACGAAGACCAATCAACGGAGGTTTCATTCACTGACCAATGAGGGGACAGGATGCTCCGTACATCTCCGAGCAAACATGGAGGAGAAGTTGATTATTATTATGTTTTATATAGTAAAATCAGAAGTAAGATTTCACATAACTCTAGCAGCACCTTGTGAAACATCATATCTACCACTTTATTAACTCTGAACCGCTTAAATAACCCGAATTCCCTCCAACCTGACACAGCCAAACAAAACAACGAAAGTTTCAATTTCGCCATGGAACAGAACGCGTAGACGCGTAGCTTTGCCGCTGACCGCCTCCCGTGTGTCGAGCCCCTTACTCTTGACTTTTTGGGATATTTTTCTAATTTTGTGATTGTTCGGTAACTTGAGTCTCTGGTTCACGAAGAAGATACCACTGCTTCTTCACATCCTTTTGTTTTTCAGTAAAATACTATAAAACTATTACATTTTTCATCATTTTAAAACCACAAAAACACCCTTTTAAAAACATTTAATGTTTATGAATGTCCATGTGTGTTTGTACAGTGTTTAGAAGTATTAGAGGAAGTATTATTACTAAGGTACTTTTTTAACCTTATAAATCTAGTTCCTCTTTCTCCATCTATTCCAGCGTCTTCTATTAATATTCACAAGAGGAAAAAAAGAAAGATGAAGGTTTTTTAAGGCTCCATTATCATAAGGAGGCTAAAATATTCTTTTCTAAAAAGCTAAAAAGAACACAAGTGCAGTAACTGATTTTAGACACTGGAGGGCAGCAACTCCTCTGTCTTCTAAATAGAAACCAGTGTTGTTATTTTTTTGCTAGCAGGGGGTGCAAAATCCCATTTCAAGTCAACAACACAGTGTGTAGTGTTCCTACTATGGAACTCTTAATATTATAAATCCAGTTCCTCCTCCTTCTCCTACTTTATATTATTAATCCCAAAAAAGGGAAGGTAAAGATGTATTCTAAAAGGCTAAAAAAACAAGTATAGTAAAAGACTTTAGAGCCTGGAGGGCAGCAACCGTAGGCATAAATATATAATAGTCAATATATATGTCTGTGGCAGCCAGGACCAGATTAACACTTTGTTGTAAATAAAAGGCCCCATCATCACGACCCAAGGATCACCATAATATGGTCACATACAGAATATTTTACTGTAATATGCAGTAAATATACTCAATACTTGAATGCCTGACATCACGTAACCCGCTCAGGGTAACCTTTGACCCACCTCGTGTGCACTGACCAATGAAAAGAGGGTCTTAACTTGAGGCCCTCTCTTCATTGGTCAGTCTGCATGAGACTGACTCTCAACTGATGTTCAAAGTCATAGGCAGCGAAGCGTCTCTGTGCAGCGCAAAAGCCCGAGTGGACAGTTTGTTTAATACAGGGTGACCATATCCAAAAAAAAGGACAGGGGATCTGTGCCTATGACGTCACACTAAGGCAACGCCACACAAACCACGTTGGGATCCTTTTTTTTTGTAAGAACTAAATTAATATCAAATTCTGCCAATAAAAGGGCTCTAAAACAATTCATATGTAAATACTTAGCATATTTACTGCAAAATCTCATTTTTCTGCTTTAGTGCTGCAACAAGGTTTTATTAATAATAAATTATTATACCTTTTGTTTTACTACAGCATCGGTACGCTTCCTGTGCACAGATTATTAAAGATGCATGTTTCAGCTGTGAGATTAGACGATAGGATCAATGATGAAATAAGTTGTCACACACTCCATGGAAACTTTCAGAGAATCCACAAATAGTGGCTTTCAAATGGTTTTGTTACTTTTTGCAGGTTTAGAAAAGAAGCAGATAAGACAGCATGTCTGATCATTTAGTTTTTCATCTGATAATATTAGAACATGTCAGTAATGTCTGAGGGGCTTTTTACCAGAGGTGGAAAGAGTACTAAAATGTTGTGCTTAAGTACAAGTATAATTACTTTCATGAAATTTTACTCAATTACAAGTAAAATTACCTGCCTCAAAATGTACTCAAGTAAAAGTAAAAAGTAGCTTATTTCAAATGTAGTCAGAGTAAAAGTTACTTAGTTACTTTTTTGACTGTGCAAGGACGGGCTCTTCTGAAAAGTAAAAAAAAAAAAGACAATGGGGTATAAATGTCAAAGTGGCCGTTTTTTTATTAAATGAACAAATATGCATATTGAAGTACAAAGGAAGTTACACTGCAAACTAGTAACATAAATTAGGTTATAGTCACAAGCCCATGACTTTTCCCTGTAACTGTTACTCGGTAACGGATAAGATAAAAAATGTAGCGAAGTACAATACTTACAAAAAACAATACTTAAGTAAAAGTAAAATTACAGATTTTAAAAACTACTTAAAAAGTATAAATGCGCAAAAAATCGACTCAATTACAGTAACGCAAGTAAATGTAATTCGTTACTTCCCACCTCTGGAGGTGAGAAATGTGAGAAAAGGCAAGCGGTGCAAGGCGATAATGAGGATGCATCTGCTGTGGAAAGCAACCAAAACCTGTCGCTCTCTGCTGGTGTCCAGGTTACTGGGCTCTAAAACAAACATGCTAATGTTGTTCAGTCTGTTCACGTTAACACGTCAGACCAGTCTGCACATCAGACACTCATGTTTCATCCGACACTTGAATTTAAATGCAGATTAACTAAAAAATATTACTATTAATTCAATGCATACTCCACTTTTTGTTCCACCTATGTATAAATCAAAGCATTTTATTTTATTCTATTTCTCTGTGCAGCTTGATTTGTGCAACGATGAGTGGTACAATGAATCTTTATGAGATCAATCTAAATAATTAGAAAGTCTTTCATAGTAAGATTATTCAGAGACCAAACTAGTTGGTCGATTTGGTTTCTAAAAAAATACTTATTGGACTCTTTAAGATCCTTTATTATGATACTGTGTTGTAATTCATTACACAACTTTTCTATCAGGACACATTTTATTCTCAGAAATTACATTTTCCTTCTTTGTAATTAAAGGGACATTATGGAAGTTTGACAGTCAAAACATGTATAGAAATAATAAATTTCTTCTTCATACATTCTCCTGCAATGCCCTGGTCCTGTAGAATGAGCCCTGGCATTTTTACTGTGATTGCCTGTTTTTCTGTACAATCACAGAAAAAGAGAACTGCTCGGGTCGAGCAGGCTGCTTCATGCGCGTTCACGCTCAGGCATAGCCCGTAGCATTTGCTATCCGTAGCGTTAGCAGCAGAGAGAGAGGCAGTGCCAACTCAGCGACTTTGTCGCTGTTCCTAACGCCTAGTGACGAACCTAGCTACATTTCTGAGTGAGGACCCTTAGCTACTTTCTGTAGAACTTTCTTCTAGATATTTCCTGCAAATTAGCAACAAAATAGCCATTTTTACTCCGCACCATTCTTTGGATTGACGTTGTTTCAAGTGTCATCAAGGATATAAAAATTACAGATACAAAGAACATCACTGGTGCTTTAACGCACTTAGTAAGATGTCTGACTCTCATGTAGGAGGCCTGATACTTAAAACTTTATTGTTATTGTTTTTGAATGCTTTGTAATTCCGACCAGACACGGAGTCAGAGGTGAAAGAGAAAGGAAAAGACAAAAGGTGGGGAGAGAGGGGGGAGGGGGGGGGGGGGGGGGGGGGGGGGGGGGGGGGGGTCCACAAAAATAAACAATAATGAACAAGAGTCTGCTTCTGGACCTGCAGAAAGAGACAAGAAAAAAAACAAAAAAAAATATGGGACACAACAACAATACAACAAGATCAAGCTATCACTGCGTCAACTTGATGAAGAAATATATAATCAACATTGTTTAACTGAACAGTCACACGATAATAAATCACAATGCATTAAGTGCCCACCATAGTCTTAAGACATGTGTTGAATGTGCCCAAGCCCATACTTTTAAGAGCACCATGTGAGCACCTGTGTGTATACACGCGCTTGTTTATGTAAGGTTTCTCTACAGGAGCGTCCAAGGGTTCTGTGCACTAACAGCCTGCCTGCAACCCACCGGCTCCAATCTGGAGCGGGAGTTTTGTTCACCTGGACCAGCAAGACGGACCAGAACCAACAAGACGCCCACGTAATTTATGTTTCAAGGTTAGTAGCTGAAGTTTATTTTACACAATTCTGTTGTAAGGCAAGGCAGCTTTATTTGTATAGCACCTTATGTTACAACCCGGCTCGTGGGACTGCAACAAAAGGAGGAGGTCTGGACACAATGTTAATGTTTAAGAGTATATTTCTTTTATTAAAACCAATCCTCTAAAAGGCCTCACCAAAAATGCCACACAGGCAAGAGCTCCCCTAGGTGCTCCCTCTGATCAGTCTCAACTCCTGCTCCTCCTGAGGCCCTGTCCACACGTAGCCGGGGATCTGCCAAAACGTAGATATTTTCCTACGTTTTGGCCTGTCGTCCACACGAAAACGGAGTTTTTTCACACGAAAACGAATCTTTTTAAAAACTCCAGCCAAAGTGAAGATCTGCGTTTTCTCCGTTTTGGGTGTCTGCGTGTGGACGGACAAAGCCGGAGTTTTAAGGTCCGCAGCGTCACTTTCCGCGACAAAAAAATGCTGACATCACGTATGCGACCTGTGTTTACACTAGCCGGTATCATGGAAGCCCTCAGAGCTGCACTCTGTCACTACCCGATCCATCAATTGTCCAAGCGCTTTCTGCTTGTTTGTTTTTGCAAGCGGAATTACTGCTCCTTGCAGAAGACCACAGACGAAGGACGAGGTTAAGAACGAGGGAAGTACTGCCGCCTACAGGTCTGGCATGTCCTTAACAACGTATTTATCCGGGTACGTGTGGACAGAGTTTGTTTTTAAAACGCGGTGGTGTGGATGCAAGTTTTTGGAGGGGCGGATATTCGTTTTTAAAAAACCCCGGCTACGTGTGGACTAGGCCTGAGTCCTTCCAACCTGCACTTAGCAGCCCTTTTTGGCTGCACAGGTGCAGCCACTCATACAATCCCAGGCTGCACACAGCCACACCAATAATAAAGCGGAAGGGCGTTGGCAGAAACATCTGATGCAGCCAATCAGCTGGTTGCACTGGCACAGCAGCCCCCCAAGAAGATGGGTTCTTCGTTTTCTTCCAGTAGCAGGGGTTGTAACACTTCCCCTCTCAAAAGAGTTCCTCCAGGAACTCACAATCTTCAGCTTCTGTCCAGTCATCATCCTCCAGTAGAACCTGCAAAAACAGAGGGGGAAAAAAAAAGCCAGCCCACATACAAACACCCAACCCAAAATTCCAAAAGAAAAGTGATGGACCGGCCAAAATGAACAAAAGGAGAGACCACCTAGACCAGCCCACATTGGGCTGTAGGATCTGGTGACCTCCCTCTACCCTAAACCAACAGGAAAATTAACCCTTACAGAAATAAAGCCACGAAAACTAGACTACCGGAAACCAACACAAAAAAATTTAAAAGATAAACTGCCACAACACACTCAACAGTAATATGTACCCTATACAAAATACAACAGCCACAGACCAAAGAATCATCACACCAAAGTTGCTACACACACACAAAATAAATAAATAAATAAAAACTTAGTAATAACTGATGATTCAACACAAAGTGAACTGGTGGCTACACAGAACTGCTGCAAAGACCCAGTAACACGACCTACACAAAATGGAGCACAACAGTCACAAACTAAAGGATTACCAAACCAAAGTCACTACAACACAAACACCAAGTAGCAACTGGCAACCCACACCAAACTAAACTGTTGTCACCACAACACTAATTATCACAAAGTGGATTCACACCACACCAAATTACTACAAGTCTTAGCAACAAATCAGTGAGCCACACCCAAACAAACTGATCACAACTAGGGGCTTTTTGCTCCACATCGAGTTACGGCTTTCACCTAGCCAGCAACATATACAAGTGATCAGTCCAAAAAAAATAAGGAAAGGCAGCTAAAAGTATTGACAAACCACATCAAACAAAAGCCAAGTAGCTGATATTCCACTATTGTGAATTCACCAGCAGCAACTCGAGCGTAGAGCTCCTGAAGGTGAAAAACAAATAAATTGACTCGCCACAAGTCATTTTCACAAACTGCTAAGAGACTAGCACATGCCAGGATGTAAAACCTTATACTCAATTAAAACACCAGGTCCATCCTCCTCCACAAAGTCCAGATTATCCCAGACGAGCCCCCATTTATGTTACATCCCCCCGACAGGAGGTGTTAAAATGTGAAGGAGGGGGTAACATAAGAATTGCGACAGTGGACTTAAAACGGGTTTAAGTGTTATAAAAGGTTCTAAAAACAAGTGTAAACAGATGGCAAGCATTATTAAAATAATGCAAAACGAAAAATTCACTATAAAGTTAACAGTTAAAAGACAACTTGTCAACTATATAAAATACCTGGTTAAAACTTTATTCAAAGTTTTACCTAAACTGAAGGTGTTTTAAAAACACAATGAAGTTGATAAAAGTCTAAAAACTAAAGCAGAGTTAACCTTAAAACAGAGTCAACTAAGTTGTGTCACGTTGCGGGTTAGGAGGAGGTTAGGACCCAAAATGCAGATAACACCAGATGACACGAGGCAGGAGCGGTTTAAAAGTAAAATCCTTTTTATTAGGATGAGGGACCAAAAAAAAATTCCAAAAAGGGCAGGAAGCCAAAAACCAAAGTCCTGAACACCAGAAGAACGAAAGATCACATAGAGCACAAACTAAGAGACGAGGCACAAAAGCTGACATAGAGCACAAAACAACGCTGACACAAAACAATGGACCGACAAGACATTGAGACACAGACAGGGCTTCATACACTGGGGCATGATGGGAGGCAGATGGGCTGCAGGTGTGTGGGGAGAGAACCAGGTGAAAGCAATTAACTAATCAGGGAGGAAACTAACATGACCTAAGAGTAAAACCTAAAGACAAGAAAAGCAGCAACATAACTAATATTCAAAGGGGAAGGAAAACTACAAACACCGGTGGGAAAAAACACTCTAAAGCGACTAATAACATGAAAAGCTGAAACTATAAAAACTGCGGAGGGGTGACTGGGGAAGACTGAAGGAACACGGGACCTGGGAGAGATGATCTGGAGGGCTGTAGATCTGGGAACACAGAAAGAGAAACTACAGGGGCGTGACAAAGGAGGACCACGGGGAGCACAGGACCTGGAGGGAGATACCTGGGGGAGAAGGAAACCTAGAGGGGCTGCAGCTCTGGGAAGACATGAGGAAGACGTAGACAATGACACAAGAGGGCGCTAGGATACACAACAGGAGAACCTAGAGATGAAGGGAGAACACAAGGAGGCACATGAGGGGAGACACAGATGCAAACCATGACAAGTTTACATCAACCAAAGATCCCTGTGGATCACTCAGTTTTTCCCTTTAAAACTCCTCAACTCAGAGTTAAAACTTTAAAAGTTAAAACTCATCACAAACGAAGAGGTTGAAAACACAGAAAAACCCCTGCACTGCTGCCTCCCAGACTGCTACTACTTCTTCGAATGGGAGATACGGCAGGCTAGACGCCTTCAAGGCGTATTGCTGCCCCAGCAACGATAGCCAATAGTCCAAATTTTACAACCTCCCGTACAAGCCAACCTGTCAAAGAAAAGCCAAGAGTGCCCCCTCAACGTGTCGATCATCAAACCCCAACAAGGTGCGTAGGCCAAACACTGTCACACCAACAGTCCCCAGGTAACCAAACAGGGCCCGCCGCCCAACCACGTAGAGACAACAGTGCAGTAGGACATGAGCAACCATTTCCCGCTCCCTGCAATCACAACAGCCATCCGGATGTCGACCCACCAAAAACAAACCTCCCTTAAGGCAGCTATGTCCCAACCTCAGGCATGTCAAAACCACAGAATCCCTCCTCCCACACTCAAGGTTTGGTCCACGCGCACCTACACAACACCGCAGCCCGTAATATGCCAGCCCAGTCGACCCCGCATCCCAGGAGGCCTGCCACATGTTCAGAGCATGCAAACTTTGGGATTTATGAAAGAAAACTTAGCGGAAAAATGTGCGCAACTTTATGTTGACTAAGGACCTTGCTTACGCACATGTTGGACATGGAGAGCACCTGCAGTGCTGCTGCTGAGAAGATACAATTATGAATTCCTGCAGCATTATCACTTGTACTGTTTCGTTTTCACACAGAACAAGACCCCCCACACGCACGCACGCACGCAC
>SSNQ01033727.1:0-15621 GCA_006942095.1 Nothobranchius kuhntae | reverse complement strand
CTGCATATCTTTTCTCTCCTCCAGTCACGGGGAATAAATCGTTCATATTTTTAGAGTTTTTCCTAGAGGTATTCTTCAAGCTTCTCCATGTCTGCCGCTAGATATCCTTGGGTCTCTATGTTTTTGAGGGCGCAATGGCGGCGCTGTTGACGACAGTGGCGTTCTGACCAATCACAAGCTTACGTTCTCTGTCTCGATGGACGGATGTTTAGAAAAGAGCTTGACTCCATCTGTCCTTGCAAGGGCTTTCCAGCAGCCTCGCAAGGACGGATAATGGCGTTGCGAGCGTCCGTCCCTACGCAGACGGAGAAGTATAAATTTGGCTTAAGACCATCATATGAACCATTAGTCACACACATATGATGAAGAAACCTGCAGCTTCAGCAGTGTGGTATTGTGATGTTATTGATTCTTCTATTGTTCTCAGGTAAAATCAAGGATATCATAGCTAAGGGTGAGCTGAACAACATGACCAGGCTGGTACTGGTCAACGCCATCTACTTCAAAGGAACCTGGGATGAACCTTTTCTGAAAATGTCAACTTATAATGACCAATTTTGGCTCAACAAGGTAAAACTGAAAAACCTCAAAGTCCGCCAGACACAATCTTTGTGATAAACTCAGACATAGATTCAGTTATTTTCAATGTTCTCAGTGTTGTCACATCCAATAACTCATGTTTGGACATTAGGGATGTGTTTAGGTGAAATTCTGGTAATACGATACGTATCATTCCATTCCATTTCCATTTTTTATTTCATTTCATTTCATGCAATCAAACAAAATTTACATTAAAAAAATTCATGTTCACAAATAATCCACAAATGAAAAGAAGCAGAAAGAAGCTAAAACTTATATCTGCCCCCTTAACACATCAGACATTAGCTGTTCAACTCGAAGACTGCATGTCGTTCACCTACCCCCCACCCCCAACACAAACAAGTCTATCAGCCTACTTAAGGTCTTATTATTTCATCAAGATACGTTTGACGCCTGTTTTAAATACAGAAAATGATTTAGATAGTTTTATTTCACTGTCAAGACTATTCAATAAACGGACACCTTTAACGGAAATACATCTTTCCATTATCGCTGTTCGGAATCGTGTTAAAAAATTTTAAAATAACAATTCCTTTTAAATTATTACTTTATCTTTTTATAAATCTCTTGTGAATATTTATTGGAAGAACTCCTTTCTGTGCTGTGTACATAAGTCTTAATAAATTATATTCTACTAATTAGTCCAATTTCTTTAGGTCTAGTTGTGAAAACATCGGATCCGTAGGATCCCTATATCCACTTCCACTAATAACTCTCACTGCTCTTTTCTGTAAAAGAACTATTAAATGTGTAAATATTTTGCAGGTACTTCCCCATACTTCAGTACAATGTGTCAGATATGGAAGAATTAACGAGTTATACACAATATACAAAGCTTTTTTGTTCAGCAATTCATTCGTCTTATTTAGTACTGCAACAATTAATAGCATTTATGTTAGACTTCCACAGTAAATGTTCATCTATCATAACACCTAAAATCTTAATTTCTTTTACTATCTCAATTCCTTCAACATATAATGATGCATCAGCACAATACGATATATCACAATATATTGCGATACATTCACCCAGACGATATTAGTGATTTAATTTTTTTTTAACTGAAATTATTGTAGGAAAATTCAATAAACAGTCCAAACTGATACGTAGCATGATTAACATGAGGTGGAAACAAAACCTGTTGCACATTGCTGCTAACTAGCGGTCAGCATTTGAATTGCACCAAAAGAAAAGAAAATACCCTAATGTTTGCATGTAAATTCCTCCAAAAATTCTATACACTGCTTTTGCATATTGATATAATATGGCAGGAAAAAATATTACGATATATTGCCGAATCGATATTTTCTTATATCCCTATTGGACATGTTTTAATACAGTAGAGTAAAGTGGTCAAACAAGTGCAGGTTTCTGGTTTGTTTTAGCACTGAAAATAAAAATGCTGATTCATGTTTGCTTTACCCTGTTGATGTCTGCTGTGAACCTCATTAACCAGGTTAGAACTGGTGCAAATTTCAGGCACAATGCAGGATTGGAGATTTAGGATCCAGTCAGTCGTAGTTCCTCTCCAGCAAAATAAAATGATACATAATATGAAATCCACAATAAAGCTTTAGAGGTAGGACAAAAGAAGTAGTAACTCTAAGATGTTTAACTCAACAATCCAAATATTAGGGAAGCATGAGACAGGGAGGTGTCAGGAGAAAACTGTTGAAAGGTTTTAGTAAACAGAATTCAGGAGCTAGATTTGCATATGAAGCTAGTATTTCATAAGAAGGGGACATAAAGGGGAGGATGATTTTTTTACACTTCTTTTTGGGAAAGACGAGTTCAGGGAAGACTCTTTCCCAGTGACACAAAGACAGAATGGGAACCATCTGAGATCACACTGACAACCCTCTGATTAGTGGTGAACCCGCTCTTCCTCCTGACCCACTGTCATGCATGACTACTTGATGTGCTTGCTGTCTTCAGAGCATCACAAAACCAGTAAAGATGATGTCCCAGGACTCCTTCTTTCCTCTTGGCTTCATTCCTGAAGTCAGCTGTCAGGTAATAAAGTAACAAAGTCTAAATATTAATAAAAAATACTTCATAAGGAGACTGGCAGGGATTCTGTATAATATGCTTTAAATATTTGAATTCTTCATCTGAACAGGTCCTGGAGTTGCCTTACAAAGGGAAGGAACTGAGCATGCTCATCCTTTTACCTGAGAGGATAGACGATGATACAACAGGTCTGGAGCAGGTAGGACTCATTTTCACATAGATTGATAGGATTTACGTGGATGGACGCATCCTATGATTTTTCATCCATGCAGCTGGAGAAGCACTTGACCTATGAGAAGTTCATGGAGTGGACTCATCCAGAAAAGATGCACATATGTAAAGTTGACGTGAACCTACCTCGATTCAGACTTGAGGAGACGTACGAACTGAATGAAGTCCTGACCCGCATGGGCGTGGTGGATGCTTTTGCTGCGTCAAAATGTGACTTCTCTGGTGAGACATGTTAACCTGTCGCATGCAGTGGGGCAAAAAGTATTTTCACTGATTGTGCAAATTGTCCCACTTAAAAAGTTGAGAGAGGTCTGTAGTTTTCATAGGTACATCTCAACTGTGAGACATAATGTCTTCCAGCATGATAATCATCCTCAAAGCAGTGGCTTTGTAAACAAAGGTTTCAAGTTTCTGGAGTGACCTAGCCAGTCTCCAGACCTCAATCCAATAGAGAATCTGGGTAAGGAGCTGAAGGTCCATGTTGTCCAGTGACAGCACCAAAACATCACAGTTCTAGAATGGATCAGCGTGGAAGAATGGGCCAAAATACCAGCTACAGTGTGGTCCAACCATGGTTACATTACAAAGTACTGAGGTGGATTTTTGTTAACTCATTCACTGCCAGCCGTTTCCTGATCAGATAAGCCCTTCGCTGCCAGCGTTTTTCAGCATTTTCACTGTTTTTTTAAGAGTCACAAAACGTTGCGCTCTGTGATGATGTCATCGCTAAAACTAACAAAACAAAGAGGAGACTCACCTCTTACATCAGGAAGAATCTGCTTGTTTTGAGCATTATCCGTTCTTTCGTCAACCGTTGTTTAATTGGGATCGGCAGAAGGTTTACTGGTTTGCGCTTCACTTTTTTTTTTACAGCAGCGGCCCAAAACGATCTCCTGACACATGGATTTTCTGCTTCCTGATCATGTGATGTGTGACGTGTGCAGATGAAGATCGACCTTAGAGCTGGGATGTTTGTTCTCATAGAGCGGGGGCGTGTTCCGATGACCACACGGTAAAAAAATGCAAATGACGACTTTAGTTGTCAAGGGCAGTTAATGAGTTAATGACCAAATGCATAATTTCTTCACCATTATGCAAATACATTCTAGAAAAATAAAACATTGGGATTTCCTGGACAACTAGTGTACATATTATGAAAATTACAGATCTTTCATTTTTTCAGGTGGGACAACTTGCACAGTCGGTGGCTGCCAAAAATGTTTTGCCCCACTGCACTTATAAAAATCTCTGAGTAAAAATTGTGATTATATGAAACCCGTTCATGTGACTGACTTGCCTCAAAACCTTATTTATACTGTGACTTTGTCCGATCAAAATCATAAAATCGTTTATTTCAATCATTATTTAACCCGAAAAGTAAACCTGTCAATTTTAAAATATGTGTGCACGATCAGGGGCACCCATCACCACAGTTTTAATAATTAAATACAAATAATTATTTATTATTATTATCATTACTATTATTATTATTATTTATTATTATCTATTATATAAAGGGCGACAGTGGCACAGGAGTTAAGTGCTCGCCCTGTTGCAGGTTCGAGCCCCGCTCAGTTTGTTGATGTCGTTGTGTCCTTGGGCAAGACACTTACCCCACCTTGCCTGCTGGTGGTGGTCGGAGGGACCGGTGGCGCCAGTGCTCGGCAGCCTCGCCTCTGTCAGTGTGCCCCAGGGCAGCTGTGGCTACATTGTAGCTCATACCCACCAGTGTGTGAATGTGTGTTAATGGGTGAATGACTGATTGTGTTGTTAAGCACCTTGGGGGGCTCCAGGACTCTAGAAGGCACTATATCAAATACAGGCCATTTACCATATATATTTCTTTTTGTAGGTATGTCGAGCAACAAAGAGCTCTTTCTGTCCAAAGTCTCCCACAAGGCCTTTGTGGAAGTAAACGAGGAGGGAACTGAAGCTGCTGCTGCCACTGGCATCTCTATAATGTTGTGTTGTGCTGGACCAGTGTTCAGAGCAGACCATCCTTTCCTTTTCTTCATCCGCCATAACCCCACCATGAGTGTTCTGTTTGCCGGACGCTTCTGCTCCCCTGAGTGAGAGATGTCTGGACATGGACTTTTATAGTGATGAACATCAGTATTTGAACACCCTGCGGTCATACAATGGGATTTCCTGATTATTTTAAATGCTTTCTCTCAAAATAGGAATACTCCTAATGTGAGTTTCAGACCCCCTAATAATTTCTTAGAACTTGCAAAATTGCTGGGTGTTCGAATATGTATGTTCCTCACCATATGGTGGAACAGGTTTATTGTACTTCACAGTAAGCTACTGTTTCTTCTACAAACTAGTGATTTTCTTCATATCCATATTAATCAGTTCGTTGTTTTCTGTGATTCTTTTGTAAAATATCTGATGAAGGGGGCTCATCCAGTTTAGTCCATCGCCAAAGGCTTACTGACGGCACCACCAACACCAAGTCGTAGGAAGAAGGAGGTCCAGTCATTGAGTTCTTTGCAACATTTTTTTTTTATTTTTGAAAATAATTTGGAAACTCAACAATTATTTTTATGCAAATAATGTCTTACTTAATATTGTATGTGTGTCAATAAAATAATGAAAATTCAAAATTATGCTCTCTAATGTGAATTTTTCATCTTTTTGCGTGTAAATACCTTTTAATAATTTACTTTTGTATCATGAGCTCAGTGTCAAGGGCTTTCATTATTGTATATATTGAATTTCCACTAACTTAACAAAGTAGCAGGTTCAATAGGTACTGCTCCAGACTAAATATTGCTCCTGATAAAATACATCCTTCAAATAAAGTTACTCAGCATAGTTCAGAGTTGTAAACTGTGCTCCATGTCTCTGCTGCTGTCGGGCAGATGGCTCCCCTGATGGCGTTGTCTGGCTCATCTAAACTCAGCCCAACGTGTTCCATTATTTTAATCTTATGTCCGTAAGCGTGTGTGTGTGTGCGTGTGTGTATGTCAGAAGATGATGAGTGTTATGGGAGAGTATTCTTGTCATATTGCTTTTATATTTATGGGGAGGGAGGGAATGTGGGGTCATTTTCATTTGTGAAGCACTTAGAGTTGCATTTATTGTATAAATTGTGCTATATGAATCAAGTTTGATTTTATTTGAGTTTGATTTGATGACGTGCTTTACTGGATACCTCAAAGCTAACCAAGCTAGCTTGAATGCTTGTTTACTTTTCACACGGCCTGCAAATTAAGGCACTATGACCGACATTGTTAATAGAATCATGTTTTATGTTTAAGACTAGCATTAATAAACAGAGTGTTTGGAAAAAGCAGTAAGGGCTGCATGACCAGGTTGATGCTTCTGGTCAACACCTTCTACAGTGTTGTAGTGTAGTGAGATTGGGGTGTTAAATTATGACCAATAAAATGTGATGATTCTACATAAATATAGAATATCAACCTGATTGATCTCCCAGAAGAATTTAGGATTCTTTGCTTATTCAGTGACCATAAACACACTTCGTATTAATGCAGACAGAGTCAAGTATATAATTAAAAATAAATTTTATGTCATGTTACAGGGTAGTTTTTTGACCCAAGACATGAAGAATCACCACAGAACCAGAGGTAAGTAAAAGTTTCTATGTATTTTATTAAAGTCTTTGTGGAGGAGAGAAAAAACGGAGATCGAGGGGGTAGAGGAGTTTCGGGGTGTTCTTGAGAGAGAATGGATTTTAGACTTTGGATAATGATGCAGAGGAAAATCAAAAGGGGAGAGGAGGCTTACGGTCTTCAAGAAGCCAAGGAGGGGGGCAGGTCAAGTCTGGCTGAGGGGGAGATTGAGAGACCAAGGCTGGGAGATGAGCACAGGGAGTTGGCTGCAGGTGTGTCCAGGTGAGCAGGTGGGTGGTGAAGAGCTGGTGGTCAGAGATGAACGACATGGCTGAAGGCTTGAGTGAATCCAAAGTTGTTGAAGCGTGATGTTCTTTGCAAGTGAGGGAAATCTGGATGGGTCAGGAGAAGAGATCAGATAAACGCGGAGTCAGGATACAAAAAACTAAAAATATATTCTGAGATGACAAGAGCTAGGACTGGTAGCAGCTAGAACTACCCAAGACTATCATCCGGCACTGGTGAGTTGTCACGCCGCTCCTTAAATCCCCTGACCACTGATGGGCTGAACAGCGACAGCTGTGCTCTGCAGGACATGCCCTCCTGCAGAGGAAAACAAAACCAGCTTGGCTCAGCACAAACCATGACAGTAACCCCCCGCCACCCCTCCTCAAAGGCCACCGCAAAGCAGAGGAGGAGGAGGCAGAGGAGGAGGAATGAGCAGCGTCGAAGTCCCTGATAAGGGAGGAGTCATCAATCCAGGAGCTGGGAATCCACTGACAATGTTCTGGACCGTAGCCCTCCCAGTCAACAAGGAATGACGACCCCAACCACGGGGCCTGACGTCCAAAAGGCGTTGGACACGATAGCCCAGGTCTCCATTGGTGAGCTGGACAGGAGGAGGTGGAGCAGGAGAGGGACACAAAGGGCTGGAAGACACTGGTTTAACAAGGGAAACATGGAAGACAGGGTGGATCTTTAGGGACGGGGACAAGGCGAGCCGGACAGAACAAGAACTGAGGACTTCACTGATGGAGAAGGGATCAATGAACCGGGGGGAGAGTTTTCTGCTGGATTCTTTAAGTTTAATGTCCTTGGTGGAGAGCCAGACCTGTTGTCCTACGGTGTAAGGGGGAGGGGGACGGCAGTGGCGGTCAGCTAGCCGTCAATTGCGCTCGACGGTGCATAGCAGTGCCGTACGGGTCTGGGTCCAGGTTCTCTTGACCCGACGGATAAACTGAGGAACAGTGATGGAAGCAGGGAGATCTGACGGGAACAGGGAAGGCTGGAAACCAAGGGAGGACTCAAACGGGGACTGACCAGTAGCGGAAGAGATGTGGGTGTTGTGAGTGTACTCAATCAAGGGAAGTTGGGTGTTCCAGCTGGTGGGATTGGAGGAGCACACACAGCGAAGCATGGCTTCCATCTCCTGGTTGAGCCTCTCACACTGACCGTTCGTCTGGGGATGGTAACCAGAGCTGAGGGAGACTCGGGCCCCCAATGTGGTGGCAAACTCCTTCCAAACCTTAGAAAAGAATTGGGGGTCGCGGTCAGACAGGATCTCGGATGGGATGCCGTGGAATCTGAATACGAGTTTTATCAGGAGGTTGGTGGTCTCTGTGGAAGGCAGGAGGGACTTCAAAGAGACAAAATGGCAGACTTTGGAGAATCTGTTGATGATGGTGAGGATAGTGGAAAAAACCTTAGAGACAGGCAGTCCAGTAACGAAACCCAGGGCTATGTGGGACCATGGATGGGAGGGAATGGGAAGAGGTTTCAGCAGACCAGCAGGAGGTTGGTTGGTGGCATTGTTCCGGACACAGATCTGACAGGCGGTGAGGTACTTTTTGACGTTCTTGAACATAGAGGGCAACCAGAATGACCTCCTGATCAGGGCAAGGGTGCGTCCAACTCCTGGGTAGATGGAAAACTTTGCGGTGTGGGCCCAATGTATTACTGACCCTCTTACTGGTTGGGGAACATACAACTTGCGAGCAGGACCATTATCTGGGTCAGGGTCGGTCCTTTGGGCCTCCAGGACCTTATGGGAGATATCCCAGCAAATGGACCCCAACTCACAGGATGGTGGGTGGATGGTGGCAGGCTCGTGGTCTTTGTCAGGCGAATTGGCGAGACAGGGTATCTGGTTTTATCTTCTTGGTTCCGGGTCTGTAAGAAATTACAAAGTTAAAATGGGTGAATAACAGGGACACACGAGATTGTCGTGGATTGAGCCTCGGTCTCCTTGAGGTAGACGAGATTCTTATGGTCTGTCCATATTATGACAGGGTGCTCAGCTCCTTCTAGCCAATGGCGCCATTCCTCTAGGGCAGGGGTCGGCAACCTGTTCCCATCAAAGAGCCATTATTACCGGTTTCCCACAGTAAAGAAAACACTGGGAGCCACAGCAGCCGTGGCATTGTGGGCGGGGCCTACCCTCAGACAGCAGAGAGCTGCTTTAACCAATCACAACAGGTGACAGCAGCCAGTTCCGGTCGCTCGTGTACGTCAAAGTTATCTTTCATAAGACGATAATCAATAAAACAATTTATATAAAGTGGATCCAGAAGTTGTAGCCCATCCCTGCCTACAATATTTTGATATTTTTCACCCTGTTGGTGGTTTTACTGAGCAGGTGCCACTTTTGTCATACGTTTCTTTTTAAAACATGTTTAGACTGTTCAGAAAACAAATCCAGGCTCTGTCACGTTTGATTGTTGTAATTAAATTTTGTAGGTGGGGAAGGTCAGAAAAGGGTCCGATCAATTTGTTTTTCCCTCATTTACAGTGACGGAGATAACGGCGCAGTGCGCCTCGCTCTGGTGTTAATCAAGTTAAATTATATCTCTTTGCAACAATTTTTACAAGAAAACAGAACAGTTAAAAGCAGGGCTTGTGTTGACCGGATAGTTCCCGTATTTGACCGTTTATTTTGACGGAGAAAGAATAGAAAGAATTACCCCGACGCACGCAGACAAACAGATTTTATTCTTTAGGCACATCGCAGATGTAGCTAAATCACTCAAGAAATGATTCCCATCTGAACATCTGAGCTGGACACTGCTCAGCGCAGATCACTGTCAGCGTGTACGTACGGTGCACAGCGAGCTGAAGATGTGGAGAGGGGCTTGGAGCGCGTCGCAGAACCAGAGCGCATGCAGGAAGGTTCCTCCGACTGAAGCGAGACTTGTCACTTAGAAAATGTTCCCTGATTATGAAACTTAGGCTGAATGGCGCTTGTTCCTGTCTCCAATGTGGCGACACATCCAGGAGCCTGTCTGAGGAGAATCCCAGAATCACACATCCTCTTCAGCTCAGAAAGCGCCTATGATTACGCACAAGCGTGACCTGTCAACCCGGTCTCACAGTAAGACCGGGTTGGACCTGTTCAGGTTTACGCAGACAGTCTTTACATTTAGAATTGGCATACAGATGTAAAATTAATGCAGTAAAATATAAAGCATTTTATTTAAATATCCATTCATTATTTTACAAGCACAGAGAGCCACATCAGATGGATGGAAGAGCCGCATGCGGCTCCAGAGCTGCGGGTTGCCGACCCCCGCTCTAGGGCCAACTCCACAGCTAGTAGCTCTCGGTCTCCCACATCGTAGTTCTGTTCCGCTGGTGTGAGTTTCTTTGAAAAGAAAGCTCAAGGGAGGAGTAGATTTTCAGACTGGGAGGTTTGAGAGAGGATGTCATACGGGCAAAGTCTGTTTGTTGTGGTTTTTCCTTCTAGTGTGGTGTGTTTTTAGTGTATTCTTTTTTTTTACTTAGTTTAGTGCATGGGATGCTTTTATTTTGGGGAACCCAGGAAACTGGGAGGGTGTGTGATTTTATTTTGACGAGCTTGGACAGATGACATCTGGACCGGAGCAATTATCTGCACCGGTGGCAGATTAGGAGCGTCTGTTTTTTGGTGGAGACGGTGGCAGCAAGCAGAGAATCGCCGGGTGAAAGGACACCGATCGTCTGTGACGAGGCTTCATGGAGATGTGGGCAGGGTATTCCTCTGCCCTGGCGTGTGAGTAGCGGCCTGTGACAAGGTGTGACCCGCGGTGTGTGATCGAGCAGTGACTGCCTTTAAATTTCACTGACAGGTGGACCCGCGACGGAGGAGGACGACAGAGTGGCGCTGTGACGCGGCCGAGCCAGTGACTGATCTGCAGGAGGAAGCGGCCGATCGAGGGAACCGGCGGTGCGGCAGACACGCGTCTTGAAGGAGGAGGCGAGCTATCGAGGGAAGAGGAAACCGGCAGCGTGGCGGACAAGCGTCCCGAAGGAGGAGGAATCTGCCCCGCAGCGTCCAGATAAGGCTGCAGACTCTCCGGCCCAGTTCTGGCAACCGTTTATAGTGACTGGCCTAACCTGGTTTTTTTAATGATGTTTTAATTAGTATTTTCAATAAACCCCGGTGCGGTGGTTAATGGCTGATTCCTTTGATCTCTGGCAGACGCTCTCGATTTAACTAGTGTAATCCTTGGGTGGGATTTTGTATCTTGTAGATATATAATATAGCCCACCCACCCGGTAGGAAGGTGCCACAAGAACAGCACCAACACCGGAATCCAAGGTGTCAACTTCAACAGTGTATTGCATGGAGGGATCAGGACAAAACAAAACAGGGGCTTGGGTAATACGGGACTTTAACTTGAGGAAAGCCTTGTTGGCTTCATCTGTCCAAGCAAAAGGTGTTTTTATAGATGTTAGCTGAGTCAGGGGAGATACTACCTAGCTGTAATTACGGATGAAACGTCGGTAGAAAATTGCGAAACCAAGGAAGTGTTGCAATTGTTTGCGGGTCGTGGGAGTTGGCCAGTCACGGACTGCATCTACCTTCTCTTGATCGGTCATTTATTGATCGCAATTTCCAAGATTTTTGATCAAATATATGTCGTGCTCAAACATCAGCCATCCACATTCACCCAGCGCTGCTCCTCCTGATACGCCGGTGTTGGTACAGGATCGGCTTGGGGTGTCAGAGTCCAAGCCCCCAGGCCGGGCTCTCCCAGCTGACCGGTTTCCGTCTTGGACCACATTACCCAGCATGCCCCTTGCGGGGATTCCCTCCACGCTGCACCTGCGTCAATCCATGTCTATATATGGAAGACGCTACGCCGGCTCTTCACTCAGTCATCGTTCCACCGTGATCCATGATCAGAGTATTTCCAAAGCTACTACAGCTAAACCTCCACCTTTCCTCCTCAGACCTCATCCGTCAGCCTTTCCAGCACCGCTTTCAGCCCACCGTCTGTATAATAAAAGCTCTTACTCCCGAACCCAGTCTTCGAGTCTGACACGGGGTCCTTCGACTGCCAATGAAGTCACATTACTGCAAATCTACTCGGCTTTCACACATACGTTTTGGAAAGACATCAGCTGTTTTTTTGTTAATAAATTCTTGTTGGTTAACACCTAAATGTTTTCTTCATAATTGTAATTTGTTAATAAAACACCATATTATCTTTGTTTTGTAAAGAATGTGAAACTGCATAAAACCAACATCGGATTGACAAAAAAATAGAACAGTTCTTACATGTGGAGTTCGTCTGTATATTTCCTTAGTTGTTATCTAAATACATTCTTTGACACAAAATATTGCTTGGGAGGGACGGCAAGATGGCAAACTAAGCGGCTGTCCTTAACTTAGCTCTGGTGCAAGGTACCTTTTATCCCTCCTTTTTTGACGCTTTGTTCCCTCAAAAACCTTACGCTGACTTTACAAAGATGCCAAAAGAACAGAAGAAGGACAAAAGGGAAAGCAAGTCTTCCCAGAATGATAATATACAAGATTTGGCTTCAGCTGCGGATGACCACGACTACTGCCTTTCAGACATGGAGCTTGAAAGTGGCGGCGGGGAAAAAAGAAATCTGGAGGAAATGAATGATTTGCTTCTCTCGACTCCGTCTAAAGGTGGCCATCCGAGAAAGATTACTAGACCCAGTCCCACAGCGAGTGACATCCTGGTAGCTATTCAAGCTCTCCACGTGCGATTTGATAAACAAGATGACAAAACGGCGGACATTAACAACAAGTTATCTGAGAATGCCTCGTTGATTGCCAGTCTTGCTGAGTTCATTGAGTTCAATGCAGTTGAAGTCCGTGATTGTAAACATAAAATTGCGGGCTTGGAGAAGGAAGCCTCAACCTTACGAAGAGAAGTTGATGATCTCAAAGAAAAGGCAAGAGAACGAGACCGGTCTCACGAAGGTGGAATCTAAGGATTAAAGGAATGAAAGAACGCATGGGCGAAGATATCAGAAAAGAGGTGATCAAAATTCTCGCCAAGATTGCCCCAGAATGGTCGGATAATTTGGAGTACATCGTCGACACTGTGCACCGGATTGGAAGAAAAGAAGAGGGCAGAAATTGCCAAGTCATAATTCAATTCACACAGTGCCTACACCGAGATGGAATATGGAAGAAGTCCAAAAAGGCTCAGATTTGTGAGAGTGGAAAAAATCCGTTTTGCCGAGGACTTGACGAAGGAGGATCGTATGGAGAGGGAGAAGGTTTGGCCGAAAATCTTGCAAGCCAGAAATGGGGGGGAGAAGGCTTACTACAGGGGAGCTGTCAGTTATATCAACGGCCGTCGCATTCTGGCAGATGGCTGAAAGGTGTTCACCTTTACTTGTTTTCTGAATTCTACTCAAAGAGGGACACTTGACAGTTATGAAGGGGATGGGAGGTGCCGACACCACTGTTCTCTCACCTTTTACTAAACAGGAAAGTAAACAAAATTGTTCTTTTTTGTATATCTTCCAAGTTTGATATTCTTAATATTTTTTAACTCTATTTTTGTTTATTTTTAATGCTACGCACGTGTTTACCCTTTGTGTCGTTGAATGTTAGAGGTCTCAGGGATAATGTTAAAAGAAAAGCAATGTTTATGTTTATCAAAGGGCTAAAAGCGAATTGTGCCTTACTACAAGAAACTCATTCAAGTGACGCTTGACGCCACCTTCTGATCAAATCAGTGGGGTGAAAAAAATCCTCCAGCCACGGATCAAACCACTCTGCTGGAGTAGCTCTCTGTTTCTACCGATGTCCAGGGAAGGTCGTGACTTTTCAGGCTGATATTTCAGGACACTGGCTGGCAGTTGTATTGAGTATTGATGGTTCATTTGTGATCCTAGTAAATGTTTATGGGTACTCCTCTGTAACTCTAAATAAGCTCATGCTGGAAAAAATAACAGATGTCTTTTCCGAGTATAAACTTTTATACCACACAGACCATGTGTTACTAGGCGGTGATTTTAATCTTGTTCCAAATGAATGGCAGGATAGAAACCCTCCTAGATACAGTATTAATCGGTGTAATCCAACTCTAACAAAATTCATTGCTTCAAACAATTTAAGTGACATATGGAGAGAGAAAAACCCTGGAGTTACTCAATTCTCTTGGATTAAACCAAATGGTAATAATATGTCCAGATTAGATCTGTGGTTGGGCTCATCTGTACTATATAGATATGTTTCACATGTTTCCATCTCAGCAGCCCCGTTGACAGATCATACTATTATTACTCTTAAACTTAACTCTGAAAATATAACACAGTTTAAAAAAGATTACTGGAAATTTAATGCAGATCTGTTAATTGATGATGGGTATGTTAAGATGGTTAAAGACCTCCTCCATAAAATTTACTATGATGGAACAATTGGTACTTACACACACAGATGGGAATTTTTTAAATTTAAAGTTAGAGAATTTCAATTGCGTTTAGTAAAATGAAAAGTAGACAACAAAAGGAGTTTGAAAGTAAACTACTTGACAATTTAAATAACTATTGTAATAGACAGCTTATGTCAGAGTCTGATAAGAAATCCCTTTTGTCTTTACAAGCTCAATTAGATGATTTATACAAGAAAAAGGCTCATGGAGCATACAATAGAGCTCGTGCAAAATGGATAGAAGAAGGTGAAAAAAGTACTTCATATTTCTACAGTCTGGAGAAACGGAGGCAAGAGAAGAAATCTGTTAGTACATTAATTGTAAATGGGGAAGAATGCACAAATCAAGACTATAGCAGAAGAAATACATAAGTTTTATTCAAATTTATACTCATCTAAATATTTAATTACTGATTCAATTCCTTTTTTGATCTAATTGAACCTTATATTCCAAAAATCGATTCTGTATTCAGAGAAATTTGTGATTCTGACACATCACTGGATGATTTAGATCAAGCCTTAAACAAACTGAAAATGGACAAATCTCCTGGTCAGGATGGCTTGATTGCCATCTTTTATAAATTCTTCTGGAAAGAAATTAAAGAATTTTTCTTCAAAACTATTAGGGAAATCATTAGTAATGAAACATTAGCAACGACAATGAAACAGGGTCTTATTTCCCTTATTCCCAAACCTGGTAAAGATAAAAGATTAATAATCTATGACCAATTACTCTATTGAATACAGATTATAAAATTCTGGCGCATGTTATTGCAAACAGATTAAAGGATGGTTTAGATCAGATTATTAGTGAAACACAATCTGGGTTCCTTAAGAATCGTTCTATCCACAATAATATTAGATTAGTTTTAGAGCTACTGGATTATAATCACTTAATTGAAGATGATGGTGTGATTCTTTTTTTAGACTTTTGTAAAGCATTTGATACGGTCGAACATCCTTTTATTTTAAAAGCTTTACAGTATTTTGGTTTTGGTAAAAAAATTCATAGATTTAATTTCTTTGTTATAGCACAATCGTTCTCACTCTCAGCGCGTCAAAAACAAACGCTTGGTCAGCCACCCTCCACGTCAGACCCCTGACGCCAAAAGTGCCCTTTTTCGTTACTTATGTGCGAAAAGGGGTTTTTCCCTTATTTGACTGCAGATCCCAATGCAGCGTGAAACTGAAGCGATGGGATGTCCGCTACCGTTGCATCCCAATGCAGCGTTACACTGACGCGATGGAATGTCCGCAGCCAGGGCACCAAACAAGCTCATTGTACCTCACCTTAACCTTATCCTCTTATTTAACCTTGTCTTCTTATTTAACCTTCCCCTCGCCCCTATCCTAACCTTAACAATCTTGCCAGCGAACACGTTGGTGATGTGTCGATCGCTCTAAAAGCCGGCTCTGTGAAGTGAACGGAGGGAGCCGCCTCGTGATTGGTCGGGTTTGGACCGAGCCAACGCGAGGGGGAGGTTTCACGGTGGAGGTTAAAAGTAGAGGGTATGTGTAACCCCCCCC
>SSNQ01033726.1:19763-37828 GCA_006942095.1 Nothobranchius kuhntae | reverse complement strand
AACGAAAATAGCAGCTGAGAGAGTCCTGTGTGTGTGTGTGTGTGTGTGTGTGTGTGTGTGTGTGTGTGTGTGTGTGTGTGTGTGTGTGTGTGTGTGTGTGTGTGTGTGTGTGTGTGTGTGTGTGTGTGTGTGTGAGTGTGTGGCCCGGAGGACAGAGGATAGGAGAACGCGCAGCTAATTAATTAAATAATTTGGTTCTGTACCTTTCTCTTCAGCACAGCCGACAAAGGTTTATGATGGGTCAGTCCTCCTGCATGCTCAGATCATTCCCTTCCCTTGCTTGAAAAATTGTTCCAAAATGAAAGTTGAACCCACATCTTTTTTATCTGTGAATTCAATGCCGTTCGGCGAGTCTCAAATAAAAATTTGGGCATCTTACTGTAAAAAAATATACCATTAATGTAAAAAAGAAACTAACTGAACTATGTTCACATCCAGAATTAAACCCAGGTCTTCTGCATGAGGGTCCGATGTTTAACTAGGTGAACTAAAGTGCCAGCAATGTCTTTTGTATCTGTAACATTTATATCCTTGAAGACAGCTGAAACAACATTCAATGGCTATTTTGTTGATAATTTGCAGGAAATATCTAGAAGAAAGTAGCTAAGGGTCCTCAGAAATGTAGCTAGGTTCATCACTAGATGTTAGGAACAGCTACAAAGTTGCTGAGTTGGCACTACCTCTCTCTCTGCTGCTAAATCTACGGATAGCAAACACTACGGGCTATGCCTGAGCGTGAACGCGCATAAAGCAGCCTGCTCGACCCGAGCAGCTCTCTTTTTCTGTCATTTTACAGAAAAACAGGCAATTACAATAAAAATGCCAGGGCTCATTCTACAGGACCAGGGCATTGCAGGAGAATGTATGAAGAAGAAATGTATTATTTCTATACATGTTTTGGCTGTCAAACTTCCATAATGTCCCTTTAAAAATGAGTAAAAATTGTATTTATGTGACATTATTAAATTCAATGGTTGTGAAGAGTGTACTGGGGCTTTCATATCTGGGGCTAAAAGTCCTAAATGATGCAATCTGAGGTTTTCCATGGAAAAATTATAAATGAAGAGTTGAATTTACGCCGTCCAGTGGCGATAAGTAAAACTACACCCTGACTCTGTTAAGCAAAAGGGATGGGGATTTAGCACCCTCAAGTGGCAAAAGGCTGGAATTGTTCAACTGGACCCTCATAACATTTAAAGTTTGTGAAGAGTTTATTTGGGCTTTCATATCTTGGGCTTAAAGTACTAGATGCCACTACAATCTCAGAGGTTTTCAAACGGCAATTATTTATCAATAGAGAGGTGAATTTACGCCCTCCAGTGGTGAAAAGCCGAGACTTCATCCTGGGTCCGTTTGACAGTTAGAAGCAAAGGGGATGGGGATTTAGCGCCCTCAAGTGGCGAAAAGAAAGAACTGTTCAGCTGAACTGACAGACCCCTTATCTCAGTAGCTGAAGAATAAAAATCCTCATGTTTCCTGTATTCGCGGAAGTATTAATATTAAGGAGGAAGAACAACATTTATAAAGTTACAATAGTCACTTTGTAGATAGACTTTTTGTACAGTATTTCAAAATAAAAGGCTATGATATATGTGTGGCTTTAGCAACAAGGAAACCTGCTGTTTTTCTCCAATTATTTAACATATAGAGGAAAACTTGTATTTATGTAACAATGTTAAAGGTTGTGAAGAGTTTATTTGGGCTTTCATATCTTGGGCAAAAAGTGCTAGATGCCACTACAATCTCAGAGGTTTTCAAACGGCAATTATTTATCAATAGAGAGGTGAAATTACGCCCTCCAGTGGTGAAAAGCCGAGACTTCATCCTGGGTCCGTTTGACAGTTAGAAGCAAATGGGATGGGGATTTGGCGCCCTCAAGTGGCGAAAAGAAAGAACTGTTCAGCTGAACTGACAGACCCCTTATCTCAGTAGCTGAAGAATAAAAATCCTCATGTTTCCTGTATTCGTGGAAGAATTAATAATAAGGAGGAAGAACAACATTTATAAAGTTACAATAGTCACTTTGTAGATAGACTTTTTGTACATTCTTTCAAAATAAAAGGCTATGATATATTTGTGGCTTTAGCAACAAGGAAACCTGCTGTTTTTCTCCAATTATTTAACATAAAGAGGAAAACTTGTATTTATGTAACAATGTTAAAGGTTGTGAAGAGTTTATTTGGGCTTTCATATCTTGGGCTAAAAGTGCTAGATGCCACTACAATCTCAGAGGTTTTCAAACGGCAATTATTTATCAATAGAGAGGTGAATTTACGCCCTCCAGTGGTGAAAAGCCGGAACTAAATCCTGGGTCTGTTTACAGTTAGAAGCAAAGGGGATGGGGATTTGGCGCCCTCAAGTGGCAAAAAGAAAGAACTGTTCAGCTGAACTGACAGACCCCTTATCTCAGCAGCTGAAGAATAAAAATCCTCATGTTTCCTGTATTCGTGGAAGAATTAATAATAAGGAGGAAGAACAACATTTATAAAGTTACAATAGTCACTTTGTAGATAGACTTTTTGTACAGTATTTCAAAATAAAAGGCTATGATATGTTTGTGGCTTTAGCAACAATGAAACCTACTGTTTTTCTCCAATTATTTAACATAAAGAGGAAAACTTGTATTTATGTAACAATGTTAAAGGTTGTGAAGAGTTTATTTGGGCTTTCATATCTTTGGCTAATAGTGCTAGATGCCACTACAATCTCAGAGGTTTTCAAACGGCAATTATTTATCAATAGAGAGGTGAATTTACGCCCTCCAGTGGTGAAAAGCCGGAACTAAATCCTGGGTCTGTTCAACAGATAGAAGCAAAGGGGATGGGCATTTGGCGCCCTCAAGTGGCGAAAAGAAAGAACTGTTCAGCTGAACTGACAGACCACTTATCTCAGTAGCTGAAGAATAAAAATCCTCATGTTTCCTGTATTCGTGGAAGAATTAATAATAAGGAGGAAGAAAAACATTTATAAAGTTACAATAGTCACTTTGTAGATAGACTTTTTGTACATTCTTTCAAAATAAAAGGCTATGATATATTTGTGGCTTTAGCAACAAGGAAACCTGCAGTTTTTCTCCAATTATTTAACATAAAGAGGAAAACTTGTATTTATGTAACAATGTTAAATGTTGTGAAGAGTTTATTTGGGCTTTCATATCTTGGGCTAAAAGTGCTAGATGCCACTACAATCTCAGAGGATTTCAAACGGCAATTATTTATCAATAGAGAGGTGAATTTTCGCCCTCCAGTGGTGAAAAGCCGGAACTAAATCCTGGGTCTGTTTACAGTTAGAAGCAAAGGGGATGGGGATTTGGCGCCCTCAAGTGGCGAAAAGAAAGAACTGTTCAGCTGAACTGACAGACCCCTTATCTCAGTAGCTGAAGAATAAAAATCCTCATGTTTCCTGTATTCGTGGAAGAATTAATAATAAGGAGGAAGAACAACATTTATAAACTTACAATAGTCACTTTGTAGATAGACTTTTTGTACAGTATTTCAAAATAAAAGGCTATGATA
The DNA here is from genome assembly GCA_006942095.1 of Nothobranchius kuhntae. Taxonomy (NCBI): domain Eukaryota; kingdom Metazoa; phylum Chordata; class Actinopteri; order Cyprinodontiformes; family Nothobranchiidae; genus Nothobranchius; species Nothobranchius kuhntae. The sequence continues at coordinate 34,313 of SSNQ01033726.1, read as the reverse complement.
TATTTGTGGCTTTAGCAACAATGAAACCTGCTGTTTTTCTCCAATTATTTAACATAAAGAGGAAAACTTGTATTTATGTAACAATGTTAAAGGTTGTGAAGAGTTTATTTGGGCTTTCGTGTCTTGGGCTAAAAGTGCTAGATGCCACTACAATCTCAGAGGTTTTCAAACGGCAATTATTTATCAATAGAGAGGTGAATTTACGCCCTCCAGTGGTGAAAAGCCGAGACTTCATCCTGGGTCTGTTCAACAGTTATAAGCAAAGGGGAGGTGGATTTGGCGCCCTCAAGTGGCAACAATAAAGAACTGTTAAGCTGAACTGATAGTAAGATCCCTTCTCAGTAGCTGAAAAATAAAATTCCTCATGTTTCCTGTATACGTGGAAGAATTAATAATTAGGAGGAAGAACAACATTTATAAAGTTACAATAGTCACTTTGTAGATAGACTTTTTGTACATTCTTTCAAAATTAAAGGCTATGATATATTTGTGGCTTTAGCAACAAGGAAACCTGCAGTTTTTCTCCATTTATTTAACATAAAGAGGAAAACTTGTATTTATGTAACAATGTTAAAGGTTGTGAAGAGTTTATTTGGGCTTTCATATCTTGGGCAAAAAGTGCTAGATGCCACTACAATCTCAGAGGTTTTCAAACGGCAATTATTTAGAGAGGTGAATTTACGCCCTCCAGTGGTGAAAAGCCGAGACTTCATCCTGGGTCCGTTTGACAGTTAGAAGCAAAGGGGATGGTGATTTGGCGCCCTCAAGTGGCGAAAAGAAAGAACTGTTCAGCTGAACTGATACTAAGACCCCTTCTCAGTAGCTGAAGAATAAAAATCCTCATGTTTCCTGTATTCGTGGAAGAATTAATAATAAGGAGGAAGAACAACATTTATAAAGTTACAATAGTCACTTTGTAGATAGACTTTTTGTACAGTATTTCACAATAAAAGGCTATGATATATTTGTGGCTTTAGCAACAAGGAAACCTGCTGTTTTTCTCCAATTATTTAACATAAAGAGGAAAACTTGTATTTATGTAACAATGTTAAAGGTTGTGAAGAGTTTATTTTGGCTTTCATATCTTGGGCAAAAAGTGCTAGATGCCACTACAATCTCAGAGGTTTTCAAACGGCAATTATTTATCAATAGAGAGGTGAATTTACGCCCTCCAGTGGTGAAAAGCCGAGACTTCATCCTGGGTCCGTTTGACAGTTAGAAGCAACGGGGATGGGGATTTGGCGCCCTCATGTGGCGAAAAGAAAGAACTGTTCAGCTGAACTGACAGACCCCTTATCTCAGTAGCTGAAGAATAAAAATCCTCATGTTTCCTGTATTCGCAGAAGTATTAATATTAAGGAGGAAGAACAACATTTATAAAGTTACAATAGTCACTTTGTAGATAGACTTTTTGTACATTCTTTCAAAATAAAAGGCTATGATATATTTGTGGCTTTAGCAACAAGGAAACCTGCAGTTTTTCTCCAATTATTTAACATAAAGAGGAAAACTTGTATTTATGTAACAATGTTAAAGGTTGTGAAGAGTTTATTTGGGCTTTCATATCTTGGGCTAAACGTTCTAGATGCCACTACAATCTCAGAGGTTTTCAAACGGCAATTATTTATCAATAGAGAGGTGAATTTACGCCCTCCAGTGGTGAAAAGCCGAGACTTCATCCTGGGTCCGTTTGACAGTTAGAAGCAAAGGGGATGGGGATTTGGCGCCCTCACGTGGCGAAAACAAAGAACTATTCAGCTGAACTGACCGACCACTTATCTCAGTAGCTGAAGAATAAAAATCCTCATGTTTCCTGTATTCGTGGAAGAATTAATAATAAGGAGGAAGAACAACATTTATAAAGTTACAATAGTCACTTTGTAGATAGACTTTTTGTACATTCTTTCAAAATAAAAGGCTATGATATATTTGTGGCTTTAGCAACAAGGAAACCTGCTGTTTTTCTCCAATTATTTAACATAAAGAGGAAAACTTGTATTTATGTAACAATGTTAAAGGTTGTGAAGAGTTTATTTGGGCTTTCATATCTTGGGCTAAACGTTCTAGATGCCACTACAATCTCAGAGGTTTTCAAACGGCAATTATTTATCAATAGAGAAGCGAATTTACGCCCTCCAGTGGTGAAAAGCCGGAACTAAATCCTGGGTCTGTTTACAGTTAGAAGCAACGGGGATGGGGATTTGGCGCCCTCAAGTGGCGAAAACAAAGAACTGTTCAGCTGAACTGACAGACCCCTTATCTCAGTAGCTAAAGAATAAAAATCCTCATGTTTCCTGTATTCGTGGAAGAATTAATAATAAGGAGGAAGAACAACATTTATAAAGTTACAATAGTCACTTTGTAGATAGACTTTTTGTACATTCTTTCAAAATAAAAGGCTATGATATATTTGTGGCTTTAGCAACAAGGAAACCTGCTGTTTTTCTCCAATTATTTAACATAAAGAGGAAAACTTGTATTTATGTAACAATGTTAAAGGTTGTGAAGAGTTTATTTGGGCTTTCATATCTTGGGCTAAAAGTTCTAGATGCCACTACAATCTCAGAGGTTTTCAAACGGCAATTATTTATCAATAGAGAAGTGAATTTACGCCCTCCAGTGGTGAAAAGCCAGAAATACATCCTGGGTCCGTTTGACAGTTAGAAGCAAAGGGGATGGGGATTTGGCGCCCTCAAGTGGCAAAAATAAAGAACTGTTCAGCTGAAATGACAGACCACTTATCTCAGTAGCTGAAGAATAAAAATCCTCATGTTTCCTGTATTCGTGGAAGAATTAATAATAAGGAGGAAGAACAACATTTATAAAGTTACAATAGTCACTTTGTAGATAGACTTTTTGTACATTCTTTCAAAATAAAAGGCTATGATATATTTGTGGCTTTAGCAACAAGGAAACCTGCAGTTTTTCTCCAATTATTTAACATAAAGAGGAAAACTTGTATTTATGTAACAATGTTAAAGGTTGTGAAGAGTTTATTTGGGCTTTCATATCTTGGGCTAAAAGTGCTAGATGCCACTACAATCTCAGAGGTTTTCAAACGGCAATTATTTATCAATAGAGAAGTGAATTTACGCCCTCCAGTGGTGAAAAGCCGAGACTTCATCCTGGGTCCGTTTGACAGTTAGAAGCAAAGGGGATGGGGATTTGGCGCCCTCACGTGGCGAAAACAAAGAACTATTCAGCTGAACTGACCGACCACTTATCTCAGTAGCTGAAGAATAAAAATCCTCATGTTTCCTGTATTCGTGGAAGAATTAATAATAAGGAGGAAGAACAACATTTATAAAGTTACAATAGTCACTTTGTAGATAGACTTTTTGTACATTCTTTCATAATAAAAGGCTATGATATATTTGTGGCTTTAGCAACAAGGAAACCTGCTGTTTTTCTCCAATTATTTAACATAAAGAGGAAAACTTGTATTTATGTAACAATGTTAAAGGTTGTGAAGAGTTTATTTGGGCTTTCATATCTTGGGCTAAAAGTGCTAGATGCCACTACAATCTCAGAGGTTTTCAAACGGCAATTATTTATCAATAGAGAAGTGAATTTACGCCCTCCAGTGGTGAAAAGCCGGAACTAAATCCTGGGTCTGTTTACAGTTAGAAGCAACGGGGATGGGGATTTGGCGCCCTCAAGTGGCGAAAACAAAGAACTGTTCAGCTGAACTGACAGACCCCTTATCTCAGTAGCTGAAGAATAAAAATCCTCATGTTTCCTGTATTCGTGGAAGAATTAATAATAAGGAGGAAGAACAACATTTATAAAGTTACAATAGTCACTTTGTAGATAGACTTTTTGTACATTCTTTCAAAATAAAAGGCTATGATATATTTGTGGCTTTAGCAACAAGGAAACCTGCTGTTTTTCTCCAATTATTTAACATAAAGAGGAAAACTTGTATTTATGTAACAATGTTAAAGGTTGTGAAGAGTTTATTTGGGCTTTCATATCTTGGGCAAAAAGTGCTAGATGCCACTACAATCTCAGAGGTTTTCAAACGGCAATTATTTATCAATAGAGAAGTGAATTTACGCCCTCCAGTGCTGAAAAGCCAGGACTACATCCTGGGTCTGTTCAACAGTTAGAAGCAACGGGGATGGGGATTTGGCGCCCTCAAGTGGCGAAAAGAAAGAACTGTTCAGCTGAACTGATAGACCCCTTATCTCAGTAGCTGAAGAATAAAAATCCTCATGTTTCCTGTATTCGTGGAAGAATTAATAATAAGGAGGAAGAACAACATTTATAAAGTTACAATAGTCACTTTGTAGATAGACTTTTTGTACATTCTTTCAAAATAAAAGGCTATGATATATTTGTGGCTTTAGCAACAAGGAAACCTGCTGTTTTTCTCCAATTATTTAACATAAAGAGGAAAACTTGTATTTATGTAACAATGTTAAAGGTTGTGAAGAGTTTATTTGGGCTTTCATATATTGGGCTAAAAGTGCTAGATGCCACTACAATCTCAGAGGTTTTCAAACGGCAATTATTTATCAATAGAGAGGTGAATTTACGCCCTCCAGTGGTGAAAAGCCGAGACTACATCCTGGGTCCGTTTGACAGTTAGAAGCAAAGGGGATGGGGATTTGGCGCCCTCAAGTGGCGAAAAGAAAGAACTGTTCAGCTGAACTGATAGACCCCTTATCTCAGTAGCTGAAAAATAAAAATCCTCATGTTTCCTGTATTCGTGGAAGAATTAATAATAAGGAGGAAGAACAACATTTATAAAGTTACAATAGTCACTTTGTAGATAGACTTTTTGTACATTCTTTCAAAATAAAAGGCTATGATATATTTGTGGCTTTAGCAACAAGGAAACCTGCTGTTTTTCTCCAATTATTTAACATAAAGAGGAAAACTTGTATTTATGTAACAATGTTAAAGGTTGTGAAGAGTTTATTTGGGCTTTCATATCTTGGGCTAAAAGTGCTAGATGCCACTACAATCTCAGAGGTTTTCAAACGGCAATTATTTATCAATAGAGAGGTGAATTAACGCCCTCCAGTTGTGAAAAGCCAGGACTACATCCTGGGTCTGTTCAACAGTTAGAAGCAACGGTGATGGGGATTTGGCGCCCTCAAGTGGCGAAAAGAAAGAACTGTTCAGCTGAACTGATAGACCCCTTATCTCAGTAGCTGAAAAATAAAAATCCTCATGTTTCCTGTATTCGTGGAAGTATTAATATTAAGGAGGAAGAACAACATTTATAAAGTTACAATAGTCACTTTGTAGATAGACTTTTTGTACATTCTTTCAAAAATAAAAGGCTATGATATATTTGTGGCTTTAGCAACAAGGAAACCTGCTGTTTTTCTCCAATTATTAAACATAAAGAGGAAAACTTGTATTTATGTAACAATGTTAAAGGTTGTGAAGAGTTTATTTGGGCTTTCATATCTTGGGCTAAAAGTGCTAGATGCCACTACAATCTCAGAGGTTTTCAAACGGCAATTATTTATCAATAGAGAGGTGAATTTACGCCCTCCAGTGGTGAAAAGCCAGGACTACATCCTGGGTCTGTTCAACAGTTAGAAGCAACGGTGATGGGGATTTGGCGCCCTCAAGTGGCGAAAAGAAAGAACTGTTCAGCTGAACTGATAGACCCCTTATCTCAGTAGCTGAAAAATAAAAATCCTCATGTTTCCTGTATTCGTGGAAGAATTAATAATAAGGATGAAGAACAACATTTTATAAAGTTACAATAGTCACTTTGTAGATAGACTTTTTGTACATTCTTTCAAAATAAAAGGCTATGATATATTTGTGGATTTAGCAACAAGGAAACCTGCTGTTTTTCTCCAATTATTTAACATAAAGAGGAAAACTTGTATTTATGTAACAATGTTAAAGGTTGTGAAGAGTTTATTTGGGCTTTCATTTCTTGGGCTAAAAGTGTTAGATGCCATTACAATCTCAGAAATTTTCAAACGCTATTTTTTATCAATAGAGGTGAATTTACGCCCTCCAGTGATGAAAAGCCGGGACTACATTCTGGGTCTGTTCAACAGTTAGAAGCAACGGGGATGGGGATTTGGCGCCCTCAAGTGGCGAAAAGAAAGAACTGTTCAGCTGAACTGATAGACCCCTTATCTCAGTAGCTGAAAAATAAAAATCCTCATGTTTCCTGTATTCGTGGAAGAATTAATAATTAAGGAGGAAGAACAACATTTATAAAGTTACAATAGTCACTTTGTAGATAGACTTTTTGTACATTCTTTCAAAATAAAAGGCTATGATATATTTGTGGCTTTAGCAACAAGGAAACCTGCTGTTTTTCTCCAATTATTTAACATAAAGAGGAAAACTTGTATTTATGTAACAATGTTAAAGGTTGTGAAGAGTTTATTTGGGCTTTCATATCTTGGGCTAAAAGTGCTAGATGCCACTACAATCTCAGAGGTTTTCAAACGGCAATTATTTATCAATAGAGAGGTGATTTTCCGCCCTCCAGTGGTGAAAAGCCGAGAATACATCCTGGGTCCGTTTGACAGTTAGAAGCAAAGAAGATGGGGATTTGGCGCCCTCAAGTGGCAAAAATAAAGAACTGTTCAGCTGAACTGATAGACCCCTTCTCAGTAGCTGAAGAATAAAAATCCTCATGTTTCTTGTATTCGTGGAAGAATTAATAATAAGGAGGAAGAACAACATTTATCAAGTTACAATAGTCACTTTGTAGATAGACTTTTTGTACAGTATTTCAAAATAAAAGGCTATGATATATTTGTGGCTTTAGCAACAAGGAAACCTGCAGTTTTTCTCCAATTATTTAACATAAAGAGGAAATTTTGTATTTATGTAACAATGTTAAAGGTTGTGAAGAGTTTATTTGGGCTTTCATATCTTGGGCTAAAAGTGCTAGATGCCACTACAATCTCAGAGGTTTTCAAACGGCAATTATTTATCAATAGAGAGGTGAATTTACGCCCTCCAGTGGTGAAAAGCCGGGACTACATCCTGTGTCTGTTCAACAGTTAGAAGCATCGACATACATACTGGACAATTCGATTCCATAGGCTCCAATAACAAGTTTTTTGTCTATAATGGGAGGTGGCCACCACCGCCATTTTGACCGTGTCACAGGTTCCGTCCAGCCCAGACAATTCCATAAAAGGGAAGAGAGGAGGAGTTGAGGGTGGGGCTGTAAGGCTGGGATCGACTGACGACACCCGGGCGAACTAGCTACAAGCTAACCTGAAGCTAACCCTGGCTAACCCAAAGCTAACGCGGAGGTGGGAGCCGAGCTAACGGATGTAGCCACCTAGCTTCAACCCAACCGGAGCTAACTGGAACACCCATCGACCTGAACCTCACACGAAGTTTAGGTGGAGGTTTTCGGCGCCTTTTCGTGAGAAGTACCTGGATTAAAAAAGTATTAAATCGGTAAGTTTATAATTTTTTTCAGTAATGAAAACATTTTGCTTTGAGCAAGTTTTCAGTACCGTATTTTCCGGGCTATCGCTCCTGAGTCGCACCAGCCATTAAATGTATAATGAAGAAGAGAAAATATATTTAAGTCGTATTTTGGGGGGACATTTTATTATTTTTCTTACAAAATCTGAGACCAAGCGTTTCACATTGCAAGACAAGCACCGGTAACCATAACAGAATGAACAACGCGGGCGCAGCAGCTTGCCATGGTCTCCAGCCAGCAGAGGAGAGGATGGCCGTGTTTCAAACCCTCCCGGCCGGCAAGGAGATCTCATTCCTGGGCTCGAGCCGGCCCTCAGCACCCCGCCACAGGCTCCAACAGATGCTGGCGGTTTCTGAAACCCTCCCAGCGGGACAGGCAAAGTCATTCTTGGGTCGGAGTCGGCTCGCAGCAGCGCGCCACATTCTCCAGTCGAAGAAGGCGGTTTTTTAAACCCTCCCAGCGGGACAGGGGAACTCATTCTTGGGCGGGTCGGAGTCGACCCGTAGCAGCACGGTGTAGCCTACATATTTTGTTATATAAGTCGCTCCGGAGTATAAGTAGCAGGCCCGGCCAGACTATGTTTAAAAGTGCGAGTTATAGTCCGGAAAATACGGCAGTTATTAGTATTCGAGCTAAATTAGCAGCCTAAATACATTTCATATATTTCTGTTGGGTATTTTTGTAATTGTTCCTTTTTGAGGCCTAAAAGCTGCCCATTTTGTGTTATTAACACTTGGTGAATCTCTGTTTTTGCCAACTGTTGCTGTTCATGAAAGGTTGAGCAAGGATGTTGACTGTGGGTTTCCAACTGAAAACTGTACCTCTGTAACCTGAGAAGGCCCGCCTTCTCCCCCATCCCTTTGCTGAATAAAGCCCCTGGGAAACTGAGGAGACTGGGGAGTGACGGGGGAAAAGCCTCGGAGGAGGTTTTTCCCTGCGTTAACTCTCCATTATTTTGGGGACTCAGGGTAAAATGTCTCCCTTATTGTCTTGTGTGTTATTTCAGGTTCCAGGGTTATGGAGATTAAATATTACCCCACATGTAATTACTTAACATCTTGGTGGAGGATGCGGGCATGCAGAGCTGGAAAGCTGAAGGCTTTCCCCAGGAGCAGAGGGGGCCTGGTTAGCTCCATGGAGGGGGATTCTGTGCCCAGCTCTCGCATGACGATTCATGGACATTACAAATAATCTCTCTCTCTGTGTTTGTCATCCTTTAAGGTAATATGGGTTAAATCTAAAATTACCTATCAATTTCCAATATGTAATACCTGTTTGTATCTTGTACAGCCAACTAGCCTTTATTCTGGACTCAGTACAATTCACCAAAAGTAAAAAGACATTATACAGATGAAGAAAGCACAAGATAACTTACTGGAAGACATGGAATTATCATGAGAACCAGAACAAGAGAGCCTGATAACAGTCATGTGAAAATAACAGTTAAAAAGTATGTATGTGTAATAGAAATAAAAATATATTAGAATTAGTGTAACTCACTGTGATCCAAACAATAAATCAGCCATAGCTGATTAGTAAATATGACATGAGGTCTGGGAGTTTTTAAGTTTCATTCTTTTATTACATTTTTTTCTTAGATCTGTTTAAAGGTCACCATGGCGGCCTGTGTGTCTCCAACATCAGCTACACAACGCAGCAAGTGTAAGTTCCAAATACCTGTCTTGACCACTTCATGTGTGGTTTTGTACTTTAAACAATTATGACAAACCTGTTATTTTTCCTCCATAGCCATTTGGATCATCGGTGACAGCTGAGTGAGGTGTGGTGCCCAGAGAGCTGCAGAGACCCTCGGAGACAACCTTGGCCTCCCTGACGTCTGTGTCTCCTGGTTCGGTTGGAGCGGACTGCGGTGGAAAGACCTTCTCCATTTCTTTTATCACTCCCTTCATGGAAGAGCAGCTCCTCATGTCCTCATCATTCACTGCGGCGGCAATGACATGGGGGTGGTCAGCAGTGTGAAACTGGTCAACATGATGAAGGAGGACCTGCACCGGCTTCACCTTCTCCACCCTCATATGACCATCATCATGCCGTCCATCACCCAAAGGCGTAGATGGAGGCCAGGTGTAAAACCTGCCAAAATTGAGAAGGCCCGGAGGTTCGTCAACAGTGTAATGGCTACTTTTATTTCTAGTTTAAATGGTGCAGTTGTTGTGCATCCTCACATCAGACATGACAGTCCAGGGATATTTTTGTCAGACAGAGTTCATTTCACTAATAGGGGAAATGATATATTTTTAACTAATATTGCCGATTGTCTTAATGGCCAGCTCCAAAAGCAGTGAAAGACTTACAGGTGGGAGTCTCGCTGCTTTTGAATTTGGCCTTTATGACAGATTCATTTTCAGACAAACAAGATAAACATATCCCTGACTGTTATAGCTAATGTGTTGATGTAATTTATCTGTAGCCATTACACTGTTGAACTGTTCTTCCTTCAAACCACAAAGTTACACTCACTCTGCAGCTCTCTGGGCCCAGTTTAATATTTTATGTTTTTTTTAATGTGTCGACACTTTGTGCCCTGTTGTTTTATAAAATGTAGTGTAAAAAATAAATGTTTTTGCTCAATTACTGGAATTTCTTTGGTTAAGACTACAAAGTGAGGAATAGTCATTTACAAGTTATTTGTACAACAGGCCCATTTTAAATCCCAACAGTTTCTTAGCAGCCAATAGAAATGTGTTCTTTACTAACTTTACTTGGTTTAAAAATCTTACTAAAATAAACAGAGTGCCGTATTGCAAAACCCAATCATACTTGTTATGTAAATATTAGCTTTGTAGATGTTTGTGTGCAACAAAAACCAAACTTAAATAATTTGTCATTCTTTATTGAAAAACAACAAAATACAGGTATACAGAAAGTGTTGGAAAATGATAACGTGAAAGTAGTTCTCTTTAAATGTAATACTACTTATTTTTAAATAGAAAAACTAAAAATGTCCTGTACAGCAACATGACAGAAGAATGGTGGTCTGTCTGTCAGAATGTGCTGAACAGATTTGCTCTATCAAGAGGAGCCTTAATGTGTACGAGGTTCCCCTTGAGTAATATTGGTTTGGGTTATGTATCGCCACATCAGCATGTAAATGCTGAACCAATCTGGAATAAAGACTGCTGATAGAGGATAAACAAGTAATAAGAGAAAAATTAATACAACTAGGAAACCAACATAAAAACAGCAACCAGCAGCTGCACCTGTGAAGAAACATTTCTAAGAGTCATCAAGAAAACGTGGGATGAACAACTATAAACATGTAAACCATGAACCATAAACATCATGAACAACAAACATCAACAAGCATGTGTTCGTGCGTGTGCGGGGATGTGAAGTGTTAGACCGCCAAGGATCAGATGCACTCTGGAACGGCCCCAAGCACCAGAAAACCTTGCTACAGATAAGTCAGCAAGGCCACATCCAGAACTGGGCTGACACGGGTCATGGGCCACAGGACACAGGAATCACACAGCATTTCCACCTGAAACAGAATCATTAAAATTAGAATCAAATACAAATACAATACATTGTTCAGTATGACATCAAATGGATTTTTAAAGAAGGCAATTGGACTTCTTTGGTTTCATGAATATAGGAGGGTTGATCTTAAGCCTGATTCATGCTTCTCCTGCGTCAGTGCTGAGACACGCAACTCCATTATCCGTCCTTGCATAGGGCCCCAGCAGGCACGCAAGTACGCACGGGGTTGAGCCCACTTTTTTAAACATCCGTTTAACGAGAAGGACAGCGCAAGCTTGTGATTGGTCAGGATGCCGTTGTCGTCTACAGCGCCGCCATTGCGCACTCAAAAACAAAGAGCCGAGGATAACGAGCGACGGACACGGAGAAACTTGAAGAACAACTCGCAAAAAAACTCTAAAAACATGAACGTTTTTATCCCCCGTGACTGGAGGAGTGAAACGATGCACAGCAAGCGTTTTATTTGTAGACGGAAATGACAGGAATCGTGGGTTTAGAGGTGGCGAGCCCGTGAAGAGGTGTAGGAGAATGAGACAAATTTGTCTGTTAAAAAGTCTCTTATGTACAAAAAACACAATTTCGTCACACTATTTTGGACCGATACATGACAGGATACCACAGAACAGCTCTCCGCCCTCTGCTGTCCGGTCCGGGAATTGCTTTGCAACACTCCCCAGGAAACGGAGAAGTATGAGAGCTAAACGTCTCCGTCCGTGCGTGTCTCTCCCTGTTGGAGCTGACAGAGAAGCATGAATCAGGCTTTATTGTAGCTGTCAATTGTTGCTTGATAAGCAGAAACGGTCACCTTCAAAACATCTCCTCTGCACAGGTGTTTCTTTGTAATTAGGAACAGGAATAAAGTTATAGAGGTCAGCAGGTAAAAGATCAGCTTAAATTAATTTCACCATTAGACCAAAGGATGTTGTGTAGGCGTGAGATCACCAAAGATGATAGGGTCTTTTAAATCTTACTTTCAGATAAGCTGATGACGTTCAGCAGCTGAAACTGGGGGTGAACTGGCAGGAACTCAACCGCAGGGAGAAAATGAATACCTGCTAGGAACAAAATAGAACAAACAAACCAAAAACCCCATACTGCTGGGATTCAACAATACAGCTTATCTGTGCAATAACATATCAAAATGATTTTAGTTTTAAGATATTTTATGTTTTTCTTCAATGTAACATCAACCTATCAAGAAATTTGTCATCAAATATATTTCATAAAACTGAGAAGGTTGCATATGCATTGTGCATGTTGTAACTTTTACTCTGAACTTTATCAAGTGTTCACTTACATAAATGTTAGAATATCACCTTAGGTCCCATTCATGCAGACTCTAAGGAATAGATAGTAACATATATGTAACAGTAAATGAAACAGTGCCTGACTGTTTCAAACTCCATTTACAACTTAGTGTAGCATCCTGTATGTTGGGGTCAAACTTCAAGGATAAAGAGTATATACTTAGGCCCCGTTCATGCAGGCTCTAAGTAACATTTAAAAGGATGATTTATTAATCCAGATTTGGCTCCTTGAAATCCTCCTCTTTCTCCTTCATAATTTTATAATTCCCAAAATGTTTACTAAAAAGATTAAGATGTTTTTAAAGCTTAAGATGAAAAAAATTGCAGTTACTGCAAACTGCCACTGGAGGGGAGCAGCTCGCCATCTTCTCTTCATTAACTGATGTCTGAAATGTAGTGCAATTCTGTTTATTGCCGGCATAGGGCGCAAATTTCCCATTCTTTTAGGGGGGAAAACTGTTTATAAGAATTTAGATGATGAAAAAGTTGCAGTTTCAGCAAACAGCCACCGGAAGGCAGCATGTGGTGCAACTGTACCTTTTTAATTTTTGCCATTTAGAATAGAACATTTTAGTCTCCTTGTCTTAATGAAGCTTAACAAACCCTTAATCTTTTTGGTAAACATTTTGGGAATTATAAATGTGTCTGTGGTTCCTCAAGGACTAGTCATCAAACAGCCAATCATAATCAGTGCGCAGTCACGTGCTGCACTTACGCAATTTCCGCTCCTGCAGACCCTGGAAGAAGCTGGCGTTAGGAACATTGAGAGGCTACCTACCGAGGCTGGTTTAATTTAGCACCGAGGGGCTTGAAGCAGACCGAAGCCCCGCTGGATTAATGTGGACACGGCAGCGCGACGTACCAGCAGGGCCTCGACAAGCCAAACGAGCCGAAACAACAGCAAGGAGCTAACCGCTAGCTCAGCTTGTATTTGTTAGCAGAGCTAAAACGACGGACAGTGACTCTCCGTTTGTCGGAGTTTGTAGCTCACACACCGCACGGCTTGGGGCTCCGGTCTCCCACAACATCTGGTGGATGAATGATGTCTACCGCTAGTATTGACCCTCAGGTAAGCAGCGAGGATAGCGTGTTAGTGCCAGGGTTTAGCTTCATGATTAGGCAAGGGAGATAAGTTCGCTAAAAGAGAGATGAGGGCTTAGCTGCAAAACTCACCAAGGCCTGGACCACAGCCTCCAGGGCTATCACTGATGGCTTTAATATGAATAAAAAAACAGGTTAAACGATCTGCTCGATCCCAGGATGAAGCTGTTATGGTTGATTGATGCATGACTAACAGGCTATCTGTGTTCTCTGTTTAAATGTCACTATGAAGACATCAAAAGGACAAGATGCAGGCAAAGGTAAGATATTTGTTCGATGTTTGATAACACTCTGATATGGTCGACAGGTATTGTTTTTTTCTTCTTCTTTTTTTCTAAGTAAAGTGACCTGATGGCTTTTTTGCATCATCAAAGTTTCAGCTGTGCTTAATGCAGCTGCAGTATTTTATCCTCTGACCGGATATTAATAAGTGCGCTTTGCTCCATGTTTTCCCACAAGACATTTTTCAACTTTATTTTTTCTTCCTGCTAGATACAGTGGATACCAACAGTCTACACACCCATAGTAAAATATCAGGTCCCTGTACTGTACAAAAACGAGACAAAGATGAATAATTTCAGAACTTTTACCACCTTTATTGTGTCCTATGAACTGCACCACTCAATTAAAAAACTAAAATATTTTATGTGAAGGGATGGAAACAAAAGCATGTTGGGAAAAGTGAAATGGTCTGATAAAACCAAGATGGAACTTTTTGGCCATAATTCAAAAACACGTGTTTGGTGCAAAAACAATGCTGCACATCATCAAAAAAAAAAACACCATACCCACAGTGAAGCACAGTGGTGGCAGCATCATGCTTCAGGGCTGTTTTTTATTCAGCCCCAAATGAGTCTTAATATTTCTGTCATTTTGGAAGGAATGTCAGTTTTTCTCCTTTCACAACAAAGGAAGGAGGGGCGTAACTACTGTTTACCATCAGTGAGTGGGGTTGTTGCGTCTCCTGCAAGCTAATACTGCAGCGCCGACAATTGTAATTTGGCAATGGCCAGCAAAAAGCTCCACATTTGTTCAAAGTGGTTGCAGTAACCACATTTTACCACAGGATGTCATTTTTAGTTCATTTCTACATAATGCGCCTTTAAGATGGAGGGAATTATGAACCAAACACCAGTCAATATTGGCACAAAACCTTCAGGCTTCAGCTAGAAAGCTGAACATGACAACAACCCAAAGCATGCATTC
>SSNQ01033726.1:0-19663 GCA_006942095.1 Nothobranchius kuhntae | reverse complement strand
CTAGATTAATCATCTAAATAGTCATTAGAATAGTCGACTATTCGATAAAATAATCGTCAGAATAATCATTTTAAAAATAATCAGTTACCCCCAACCCTACTTTTTAGAATACCAGGATAGGAAGGATGGTGTAGGTTTACGTTTATTAGATTGATACATAAATACTACCAATAAGAAAGTGTACGTTGGTGTGTGTCAGAAACAGCGTAAGGCTTAATGTCTTTTCCAAAAAAAAAACAGGTGATGGGCCGGTCTCCAGTCAAAATGCCCGGGCTGAATTTTTGTCCCAGTCCAGCCCTGGTGGCAGCATCATGCTTCAGGGCTGTTTTTTATTCAGCCCCAAATGAGTCTTAATATTTCTGTCATTTTGGAAGGAATGTCAGTTTTTCTCCTTTCACAACAAAGGAAGGAGGGGCGTAACTACTGTTTACCATCAGTGAGTGGGGTTTTTGCGTCTCCTGCAAGCTAATACTGCAGCGCCGACAATTGTAATTTGGCAATGGCCAGCAAAAAGCTCCACATTTGTTCAAAGTGGTTGCAGTAACCACATTTTACCACAGGATGTCATTTTTAGTTCATTTCTACATAATGCGCCTTTAAGATGGAGGGAATTATGAACCAAACACCAGTCAATATTGGCACAAAACCTTCAGGCTTCAGCTAGAAAGCTGAACATGACAACAACCCAAAGCATGCATTCAAATCAACAAAGGAATGGTCTCACCTGGAGAAGATTCAAGTTTTGGAATGGCCCAGCCAGAGCCCAGACCTGAGTCCCTTCTAAAATTAAAATGTGCCATGCTGATGGACTCATGCCCTGAAAGACTGAGTGCTGTAATAAAGTCAAAAGGTGCTTCAACAAATATTAGTTTAAAGGGTGTGCACACTTATGCAACCACATTATTCTAGCTCCGGACAGAGAATTCTGCTGTTGTGTCCTTGGGCAAGACACTTAACCCACCTTGCCTGCTGGTGGTGGTCGGAGGGACCAGTGGCGCCTGTGCTCGGCAGCCTTGCCTCTGTCAGTGCGCCCCAGGGCTGCTGTGGCTACATCGTAGCTCATCACCATCAGTGAATGGTACACTATAGTGTAAAGCGCTTTGGAGTCCTTACTCTGAGAGGTGCTATACAAGTGCGGGTCATTTGTCATTATTTTAGTTTTTGTTGGTTTTCTTCCCTCCACCTAAAGTATTAAAAAATATTTTTCTTCAATTAGGTGGTACAGTTCACACGACACAATACAGGTGGTAAAAGTTCTGAACAGGCTTATCTTTGTCTTGTTTATGTACAACACAGGAACCTGACATTTTACCAGGATAGTGTAGACTTTTAATATCCACTGCAAACCACACAAGGTTTCTTTTGCAAGCTAAGTGAGACGTATGTTTTTAGGTGAACCAGACCAGATTTGAATCAGCTTTCAGGCCCACCTAAATGAAACACCACTTATGCTGTAATTAGGGATGCACGATACGATACTGGTATCGGTATCGGTAAAAGTTAACCAAAACCAGGAACCGATACCAATGCAGTTGCTTGAAAATGGCTTTACTGTAACTTGTCATTTCTGTTCACCTAATATTTTGGTTTTGTGATGATTTCTATTCATATATTTTACTTTTTATCTACCTCGGTCTTTTCCTGTTGAAAGCAGAGAAGAAAATAAAATTTGTATTCCAAATCATTGCATTTTTTCTGTGTGGTAGTATCGGTAATCGGTATTGGCGAGTACGCAGATCCAAGTATCGGTATCGTATCGGTTTGGAAAAAAGGGGTATCGTTGCATCCCTAGCTTAATACTTAATGTCACCCAGCATCACTAACTACTACTCACTTGGTTATACTGTTTATAAACAAACATCAGGTGATGGTGCTAAAACTAGATGCGCCAACAAATCAGCCAATATCGGGAATAAGCCAGTATTTCACATGACTGGTGTAGTTAATGATCCAATCTGAACTGAAAGATCTGATTATTTTTATTTTATTTTTCTGTCAAGCAGTGATTAAAATATCTGTGTTTTTCTTGATCACAAACTCCTAATTTATGGCAACAATAACGGGTTATCCATATGGGGAAATGTACATTTGGAGTTAATCAGGAAAGATATGTATTGTCAGTAAATGGCTTTTAGGTGAATTATTTTGACTATTTCAGTATTGTCACAAAGAGCAGTGCACAAAGAGATAGGTCATCTCTATTCAGAACAGCTGCTGCAGCTTTGCAGCCTTAATACACAAACGTGACAAATGGCAAACGAGTATTAAATCAGTCACCATCCCATGGAGTGTTCTGCTACTTCACTAATAAACAGAGTTGTAGAAATATCACGCATGGCCTCAGACTACCACACATGCACAGTTCTCTCTCATCATGAATTTATTTATTTTCCAAATCAGTTTATTTAAGTAACATTTTTTTTTGTTTCCGAGTCATTGTTGACATTTGCACTCTTTATAATAAATGTGTGGCTTTTCCTTTAAACACATGTTTCTGGCAACAAATAATGCTCCCATTCTTGCATCACTCTCTGGTCCTGTTCCCAGTAAAGCTTGGTTTATGCTTGACGTGTCCGCGAGGTTCGCACGGCTCCGCGCGGCAAAATTGCGTCATTTTAACAACCACGCGCCTCTGCACGGCCCAGACTTTCCGCACCGCGCACCTAGGAAATTTTCTAACTACGCGGACGGTCGGACGCAGAAAAACATGGCGGACTGGCAAGAACTAGTATGGTAGAGGTTCGTAAATACAGACATTTGTATGATTCAGCTCTCAAAGATCACCGTGATCAACATGTTAATAATTCTTGGAGAGAAATAGCTCGCACTGTCAGAAAAGACGAGGACGCTGTTAAAAAATGCTGGAATGCCATGTTGTAGACAACAGTCATTTTTACTTCTACTATGGTGTAGTGTTGAATGCATGCCGTAGAGCTCCATGCTGCCCCCTACAGTTTGGGAGAATATTGGCTCACCGCAGAGACAAGCCACATGAACCATAAACGCTGCAAGTTGTGAAGCACGTTCCATCCGCGAGCCGCGTCACCAAGCGGAAAGTGAATGCGTCAAGCATAAACCAAGCTTAAGGCTGTTCAGTAATGGGGATTTTCAGATACCTGCATCAGGAAGCAGATGATGTCTTGAGCAGTCCGTGTTTTACAGCTTGTATCATGATCGACAAAATAAACATGGCTTTATTTGCTTGGGGGGTAATGCATGTAAATCACACCGAGCAGTTTTGACAACAGTTTGATGTCCTTGCAGCCTTTCCAGTTTCGGTGCAGAATGGCTCCCTCCATCAAAAGGACTCCGTGCATGACAATGACTTTGAACCCTATCTCACCAGCCAGTCCAGTCAGGTGGGAAATTCAGAGGATTTGTTGTTGTTAATGTGCAACATGAAACTAATAGTGAGAAATATTTTGGTCCTTATATTGAAATTAATTCTTTTTTCTGTTGTAGAATAACAGCTATCAGTCCATGACAGACCCTTACCTGTCCAGCTACTATGCCCCTTCTATTGGGTTTCCTTACCCTCTCAATGAGGCTCCGTGGTCTACAGGAGGTGACCCACCTATTCCCTACTTGGCACCTTATGCCCCTCTTAGCAATGGAGACCATCACTTTATGCCCGACACTGTTTTTGGGCAGCCTGGTGGGCTGAGCAACAGCATTTACCCTCACAGGTTTAATTTTTTTCCTGAGAATCCAGCGTTCTCAGCCTGGGGCACCAGTGGTTCTCAGGGCCAGCAGACTCAGAGCTCAGCTTATGGGGGCAGCTACAGCTACCCGCCCAGCTCTCTAGGAGGCACTTTAGTCCCTGATGGCCAGACGGGTTTCCATAGTGACACCCTGAGCAAGGCGCCGGGCATGAATAGCCTGGAACAGGGCATGCTAGGCCTAAAAATTGGGGGAGATGTGACAGGAAATGGCTCAGGTGTGAAGGGTGCAGGCTCTGTGATAGGTGGCGGTGTAGCTGCAGCTGTTGCCACAGGAAACGGTGGCACACCAATTGGAATGCCCTCTCAGAAACCCACATCATGGGCAGCTATTGCTAGCAAACCTGCCAAACTGCAGCAGCAAAAGTTAAAGAACAAGCCTGGCATGTCTACAGCTGGAGGAGCTCTGCTCCCACCCCCTCTCAAACACAACATGGACATCGATACATGGGATAATAAAGGAGCTGCTACAAAAATGGCCCCTTTGTTACCTCACCATCACCACCACCACCATCACCACCACCACCAACAACACCACCACCACCACCAACAACAGCATCCATCCCAGATTCACTCCCATGCTCCAAGTCTCATACCTCCCCTTCAGCAGTCCTTGCAGTCGGCCCAGTCCCTCGTGCAGCAGATGACCATGCCAGGTCCTGCGGTAGTGCCTCCGCAGCCTTACCAGAACCACAACTCTGCTCCTACACCTCAGACTCGATGGGTTGCTCCACGCAACCGCATCATGTGCTACAGTGGTGGGAGCCTGGACAGCAGCGGCTCCTCCAACAACGGTGGTGTGGGTAATGGAGCTGCACTGGGCGTAGTGTTACCTTCAGAACCGGGATCGGAGTCCCATCCTGTTCTAGAGAAGCTGCGAGCAGCCCACAGCTACAACCCCAAGGAATTTGACTGGAACCTGAAAAACGGCCGTGTGTTCATCATCAAGAGCTACTCCGAGGACGACATCCACCGCTCCATCAAGTACTCCATCTGGTGCAGCACAGAGCACGGCAACAAGCGTTTAGACTCCGCCTACAGAGCCATGAACTCTAAAGGCCCAGTCTACTTGCTATTCAGTGTGAATGGCAGCGGCCACTTCTGTGGTGTGGCAGAGATGTGCTCTCCAGTGGACTACGGCACCAGTGCCGGGGTCTGGGCCCAGGACAAGTGGAAGGGCAAGTTTGACGTGAACTGGTTGTTTGTTAAGGACGTGCCTAATAGCCAGCTGCGCCACATCCGTCTGGAAAACAACGACAACAAGCCGGTCACCAACTCACGTGACACTCAGGAGGTTCCTCTGGAGAAGGCCAAACAAGTGCTCAAGATCATCGCCCAGTACAAACACAGCACCTCCATCTTCGATGACTTTTCCCACTATGAGAAGAAGCAGGAGGAGGAAGAGGTGGTAAAAAAGGTAACCACTTTATTTAGGATCAAGCATTTTAGGGATATTTATGATGATGTCCAACTGTTTAAGCAACACAGCCCCCTAGTGTTTTTATTGTTAAACTTCCCTTTTGGTGTGAACAGTAAGACGTAGAATAGAATATAGTAGACTTTATTAATCCCACAGTGGGGAAATTCACTTGCTACAGCAGCACAAACGCTTAGAGAAAAAGAAGAAGAAAAATAAGAGTACAGGTAAATACAGTAAGTTATTATTGTAAGCTTCACCAACTAAAAACAACAATTAAAAAAGGAAACTTGGATTTCCAGAAGCATAATGGACACAGGCATACTAATGTACATCTGGAAATGCACAATTATTGAACACGTACTGAATATCGCATTGCATAGATGCTATTGTGTACCAGGATAATGCCAGTACCAGCTAAACTGAGGAGTTATACACTCTCACTGCAGAGGGGTGAATGACCTACGGTAGCATTCTGTTTTACATTTTGGACGTCTTAACCCGGGGACACACCGGCCACCGAAGTGCCAAACAGGGACCGCCTTCATTCGGCGCCCTTGTTATCCTATTCTATAGACCACATGGGCCTCCGAAGCGCCGGCGCTCCAGCTCGCGCCGTGCAGCGACCGTTTCGGTGTCTGCTCTATTTTTTTCGCGAGCCTCGGGTGAACCGCATCAATTCTGGCAGGAAGTCAAACCCAGACATAAGAGGCAGGCCGGTAAATTTAACAAAATAAAGCATTTCAAAATACAATTCCACGATAGTCAAACATGTTCGTAAACAGACACTGCATAAAAACCACACACATACACAGCAAACGTGTGTGTGTGTGTGTGTGTGTGTGTGTGTGTGTGTGTGTGTGTGTGTGTGTGTGTGTGTGTGTGTGTGTGTGTGTGTGTGTGTGTGTGTGTGTGTGTGTGTGTGTGTGAGTGTGTGAGACCACGTGAAGGAGGTGTGGTTTTGGGTGTCTTTCAACTGGAGCAAACAGGACAGAGAGGCAGAAAGTCGTAGGCCAGCTATTAACAACTGGTTCACACCATAGGTTCACACACACACATACAAACACACACACAAACAGCAAGGGGGAGGGGGGTGTAGAGGAAAAGAGCAGAGAAAAGGCGGAGAGGAAATGGAGGACACCAAATGGTTAAAAGAAAAACTACGAGGCGCGCCTCGACCGGAGCAGAGAAACAAGCGTCTGGTCTGAACTGAGGAGCAGCGGCCGAATTTCGTGAGCGCTTCGCCTCCCGGCGCTTCGGCAGCCGGTGTGTCCCCGGCTTTAGTCTGCCACTGAAGGAGCTGTCCATGGTCTCCCCAGTGGAATGCAGTGGGTGGGAGGGGTTTTCCAAGATCAGCATCATAAGCATCATACATGTAATTTCAGGTACCATTGCCCTTTTTAAGTCAAGTTATATAGAAAACGCAGATGTTCCAGGACTGTTTTGTAATAATCAGTTCATTCAGTCCTTCAGACCCAAAGATCAGGTTACCTTCTGCTGCTTATCTGATCCTGATTAAAGATACAGTTGACACACAGTACTGTTGTTACGACAAACACAAGTTGAACTGCATGCAAGGTGTTCCTTAGCAGGTTTTTATCTCTCTTCACTTTGCTGTGATTAAAAGTAGTGATAGGAAAATAAGCAGCAGTATGTTCAGGTATATTCATTCTGTTGCATTTTTCTGATCTTTTTGTTGTTTGTGTAACAGAGCTACGAGCCTGTTTCAGTACAGAGTCGATCCAGAATTGATCAGGTAAAGTGTGATCTTTACTTTTCTATAAACCGGAAAAACACTTGTTCAAACCTTCTCATTCTGCCCTGCTTGTATTTTTTTTAGTGCCGCTATTTTGCATGTTGCAAGTGTGTCTCTGCTGCAGCGCACCTGGTTTGAGTCGTTTGCAGATTAATGGGCTTCTACTGAACTCGAGGATACGCTGAGGTTATTCAACCGTTAAACCAGGTGTGCTGGAGCAGGGAAACGCCTCAAATCTGCAGGATAGTGGCCTTCTAGGACTAGAACTGGACATCACTTGTGTCAGTAACTGTCTGCCAAAGAGAGAAAAAATTTAATCATGATTTTTGTGAAGACATGCATCACAGTGTATAGGGGTGTAACAGTACGCTAAAATCGTATTGGGTTCGGTTCAGTGTTTTGAAGACCTCAGCTCGATTAATTTTCGTTATATTATTATTATATTTATTTATTTAACATGCAAAGTGGCTCCTATGGTGAGCAGAACCAGGTTTCACCACAGTCTGCTGATCTAACATGATGTATTTAATTATCACAGGTTATTTGTGCAGCTATGAGCGTCATGCTCATTCTAGTGTCGTGTTTGACTGTTGATGGTCTGCGTTTTTATTTCTGCAGCGAGCCTTAAAAACTCGCCTCACACCACCCAGAGTTTCTTCTTTAAAACTCGTGTTAAGTAACGAGCTTCCTCCACGCCATATTTTTGGTTGTAGGATGAAAACTTCACATCATTTGTCCCAGGGGAAAAGTTCAGCGGACGTGTTTGTTTAAATTTTTGCCGCCGTGTGCCTGCACAGTGTGAGAGAAGAGAGGGAGGGGCGAAGCGATGCTCCGTTTAGCGTCTCTACGGGCTCCAGTAGCAGCGACGGCCAGCTGGTTTGATCCACTCTGAAAGGCATTGATCAGAATTTGCAGATCACATTTTTTAAAGGAGATCGGGTACGTGCAGCCATCATGTGTCACTCAATACAGCGTCCATGCAGAAACTCGCCTAAGAACTTTGTCCACTGCACTTAAATCATGCAAATAAAAATTCATTATTTAACGGAAAAAATGAACCGAGACGGTACGCAAATGGACCAAACTGAACATGCAGAACCGAAATGATTCCCCCAACCGAAAACCGAAGTGGTTTTCTGGGTCCAGCAACACAGATTTATTATCTCAGTGGAGATAAATCTGTGTTGCAAAGCAATCAGTCAGCAGTATAGTTGTGTTGCCATTGGGTCCTCAAAGTACTCGAAAATAAAAAACGAAGATACAGTGTTCATCCAAAAATCTATTTGCCACCAAAAATAAAAGGTCACAGGTATTTTGTTAAGACTGCCTTTAGCTTTGATTACGGCACACATTCACTGTGGCATTGTTTTGATAAGCTTCTACAATGTCACCAGATTTATTTCCATCCAGTGTTGCATTGATGATGGTAGAGTCTGACCGCTGCACAAAGCCTTCTCCAGCACATCCCAAATAATCTCAGTGGGGTTAAGGTCTGGACTCTGTGGTGGGCAATCTGTGTGAAAATGATGTCTCATGCTCTCTTTCACTAGCTGAGCCTGATGAATCCTGGCATTGCCATCTTGGTTTATGTCCGTGTCATCAGGGAAGATGGAATAGCCTGGTCATTCAGGATATCGAGGTAGTCAGCTGACCTCATTCTTGGAGCACATCCTGTTGCTGAACCTAGACTTGACCAACTGCAGCGACCCCAGATCATAGCACTGCCCCCACAGGCTTGTACAGTAGGCACTAGGCATGATGGGTGCATCACTTCATCTGCCTCTCTTCTTACCCTGATGCACCATCACTCTGGAGCAGGGTTCATCTGGACTTATCAGACCAGTTTTTAATAATGTGTTGGACAGTTCTTGAAAAGCGGTGCCATGGATCATCAGTGATCCGTACAGATCTCTCTGGTTTGATATGCGAATGATCTGCGGATCGGTCACGTGGAGGGCTGAGGCACCATCTGTTAAATCTAAACAAGAAAAGCATAGTGGTGGTCATGGCGGAGGAGGAGAAGAGGAGCTTGAAAAATCACCTGCTTCATTTAAGTATGGGATCATTTTGGCTTCCCTATAAAACAGGCAGACAAGGGTGGTAGTCCAGCTATTTAATAAGGGGGACCACGGGGTGTGTTCCCACTACAGGGGAATCGCACTCTTGAGCCTCCCTGGCAAAGTCTATTCAGGGGTTCTGGAGAGGAGGGTCCATTGGATTGTCGGACTTCGGATTTTGGAGGAGCAATGTGGTTTTTGTCCTGGCCGTGGAACACTGGACCATCTCTATACCCTTAGGGGTGTCTTGGTTGGTTCGTGGGAGTTCGGCCAACCAATCTACATGTGTTTTGTGGATTAGGAGAAGACGTCCGACCATTCCTCGGGAGGCCCTTTGGGGGGTACCAGGCCCTCTGATACAGGTCCCAGCTGAAAGTTTGCCCATGCAGTAATTATCCTAAAGGAGGCTCATACCTATTTGCTTGGTTAAATGCAAGTGGAGACTTTTTTTGTGGCCGAGCAGTGTATGTTTTATAAAATAACCCAAAAACTCACTGGTTCTGTTGTAGCTGTTGTGTTTCAGTCGTTTGTCTAATTGTTCTCTTTGTTTTTCAGGATCGTCAGAAGTGAACTGTACACCACGGCCTCTGAACGTTTGATCAACACGTGTTTGGGTGGACACAATGAAATTCAGATTAATACAGAAAACACAAGGACATAAAGACATAAAACTAATATTTTATTTTCTATTTAATTTTAACAACTTTGATCCATGTCAAACTGTTGAGCCACTTTGCTCGGAGTTAACTAGACTTTGTAATTTGTGCAGGGATTGAACTAGTTCCACTATTGAAGTTGTTTTAAAAACATCTATTTTTTCTTCCTTGCTTTTGGTCCTTTTAGCCTTATTAATCTCTTGCTGCCCTGGAACCTTGAAATTCTCAGCTAAAGTATAAATATCTGCACGTCTGTTTGGGAACTCTTGACAACATGCTGCTGATATTTGGTGACTGTTCACTTTGTGGTTTGTGTGTTGAAGAAATGTTAAGTGCTTGTAATGGTTAATTTTAATGAGTGAACAACACTTAACTGACAAGTGTCTGATATCTGTGTGTGGCCAGTTGTGTTTTTTCATCAGAAGACAAAAATAATAGGCTCTACATTTTTACGTGAGTAAAGTTTTACTTTGGAGAACTTGTGCATAGGCATAAATGTGCATCCCTAACTATTAATATTTATTATTTAAACATCAATCCTGGCTCAAATTTGTTACGTTTACTCAAATTGTTTTCGGTCTCCAGATTAAATGACATTTTTTAGAAGTAGCTCAAAATAAATCTGTTTTTCACCCGTTTCTGCTGTGAATTCAGGGAAAACATTTTATTTTAGATTAAATCCTTCTAAAAAGGGGTTCTCTCTTATTTTAACATCAAATTTACTGTATGGGTTTAGGTTTTTTGGCCAAATTAAATTTCCTGTTCGTTATGACACAATGTAGCGCGCATTAATAGTTTAAGCCAGGCCTGCCATTTAGGTTCATTTCTTGAAATTGTAATCTTTACATTTTGTTTCATCCTCACAAAAATGTAAGCTTTAATGTACCAACATTTCTAACTGAGATCGCCTCAAACTGCTAAACTAGCATTATACCTAACAGATTTATTGTCCAGTGTATGAAACTCTGAGACTAGCTTATGTGGTACATGTTTGTGACTTTTCTGTTTTTTAATAACTGCTTGCTGTATTGTGAGTGTATGCAAGAATGATGAAATGGGAAGTGAGTACTGTGGCGCAATCAGAGTTAAACTGTATAATGGTATCGGATTATAGAAATTTATGCAAAAAAATTTAAGTCACCCTTGGATTAAATATGTATCGTATCAGAGGTCACTATCACATTCTTAGATTTTATCTTGTTCATTAATAAACAGACTTATATGTTGTTTGTGTCTGTTTTTATCAACTGTTCCATCTGTGTGCATGTTGGGTCACTCACTTGTGGGTTTATACTGCATGTTGCCAAGTTGTGGCTAAAAACCACCTTTAAAGCTCAAAGTGTAAAAAATATCTATGGGAAACATGAATCTGAAATTATCAGTAAGTAAATATTGGAGAACAGGAGCTACGTGTGGAGTAAACATGACCCCCGATCAGGAAATTGAACCTTTATTGACAAAAATTAAATATTAAAAAGAAATAACTGATTTTGTTTTTTCATTTGTTAGTGTTAATGAAACAATCAGGCTTTTTATTGAGCGTAACTAACAAAACAAAATATAAAAAAATCTGCCACGTATGTCCTGCAGTACTGGGATTGTCCACTAGAGAGCAGAAGGCACGTCTGGGGATTATTACTAGCTTTTTAGGAAAGTACTCATCCTGTTAAACAGGTGCAGACACATCAGATCGGTTTGGTTTTTACTTATTCATCAGAAACAGTTTTCTACACTGATATGCCCAGTTTTGTATACAGTAACTTTATTTTCTTTGATCAATAATCCATGTTTTATTGAATGCAACCTCACCTAGTTTTGTTTTTAATGTTTTATTCTTTTAAACAATTACATAACAAGTGAAAAACTTTAACATAGCTGTAAACATTTGCAAGAGCATTTAATTTTGATATTAACCAGTAACGCTCTAGTATGAGATGCAGGTATCGATTATTTCAGAATTGCGCCAAAATAATGGCTGAAATGTTTGGTACCCTCTGTAAAAGAAAATCGACTCCTGAAATAACTTGAAATGACTAAAGTAAAATTAAATTGTATTAAAACTAATGAAAATCTGACATTGCTGTTGAATTTCTGTTCAGTGGAATAATTTTTCAAAGCAAAACTGATGAAACTAACCTGGACAGAAGTGATTTTACCCTAAGAGTAATCAGTCAGTCTGCCTGTGTAAAGGCTGGCAAGTAGTCACAGGCTGTTTGGTATCAGGGTGTGTGTACACTGAATGAGAGCCAAAACAGAAGTCTCAGGAGAGAAAAAACACAATTATTGACTAGCCAAGGCAATAAAATCAGAATGTCGCCATCTGGTGGCTCCATCAAGCAGTACAACAACCTAAGAGACAATCCTTTTCCTCAAACTAGTTTGCTTCAGAGCTACTTCATTTATCTTTATGGTCACAAGTAACAAGTCAGTAGAATTTTTTTTTAACTTATGTCATATATCATGAATAAAAAAATAATTTTCAGAAATATTTTGTCCACTTATATAGGTTTATTCTGGTTTTGAGTCACAAAGTCTGAAAAGCCCGGTCCGGTGGTCCCATGCTCTTTGCTTGTCTTGCAGGGCCTCAGCATGTCTGTCTCCTTTTTATAATTTGATTTGAAAGGACAGAAAATATTGAATAATTCATACCATGTGAAGAGGTTTGGATCACTGATGTTTAACTAGTTGACTTACTTGAAATTACATCAAATTATTGATATTTTATAATAAAATGAAGAATAAAATGTCTTAATCTAGATCTATCTGGATATTATTTTCTAATTTGAATATGAACTGTAACCTACTTTTAAACAGGTGCAATAAGTAATGTGACCACCAGAGGGCAGCTGAAGCCACATGTCTTTTCTTTTGTTGTAGCCTTGTAGCTTATAGAATCTAAGTTCTGCTAAGTAACATAATGCCTTCAGAGTTCTAAAACTCAAATATCCTGTTGTGTGTTTGCAGCAATGTCAAGAGTGGTGTAACACACAGCAGGTATGTGATGGACATCAAACACCACACTGATATTAAAACACTTATTTAACATTAATTTTTAGGGACCTATTTCAGTTTTTCTTTTTCTAGAATATTCACACAAAATCAGGCATCTACGAATGAACAGCAATGACTAAGCTTAACAACATGTGTGATGATAGATGAAAATAGGTGTTGCTGGTATAGGGAGAGGAATAAGTAAAGCATTTCCAGCTATTTACATCTACTACAGTGGATATCAGTACATCCATGGTAACATCTCAGCTTCCTGTGCTGTACAAAAATGAGACAAAGATAAATCATTTCAGAAATCTTATCATCTTTATTGTGTCCACTGTAACACTTAATTAAAAAAACTGAAATCCTTTAGGCAGAGGGAAGTAAACCAACAACTAAAATAATATGGTTGCATAAGTGTGCACACCCTTTAACTAATACTTTGTTGAAGCACCTTTTGATTTTATTACAGCACTCAGTCTTTTAGGGCATGAGTGTATCAGCATAGCACATTTTGACTTTGGAAGATTTGCCCACTCTTCTTTGCAGAAACACTCAAATCTGTCAGATTGTGAGGACATCTTCTGTTCACAGCCCTCTTCAGATCACTTTACTTTATATGGGACTCAGGTCTGGGCTCTGGCTGGGCGATTCCAAAACTTTAATCTTCTTGAGGTGAGGCCATTCCTTTGTTGATTTGGATGTATGCTTTGGGTTGTTGTCATGCTGAAAGATGAAGTTCCTCCTCATGCTCAGCTTACTAGCAGAAGCCTGAAGGTTTGGTGCCAATATTGACTTGTGTTTGGAACTGTTGATAATTCACTCTATCTTGACTAAGGTCCCAGTTTCAGCTGAAGCAAAAAAGGCCCCAAAGCATGATGCTGCCATCACCATGCTTCACTGTGGTTATGGTGTTCTTTTGGTGATGTGCAGTTTTGTTTTTGTGCCAAACATATTTTTTGGAATTATGGTCAAAAGGCTTTATCATGGTTTCATCAGACCATAACACCATTTCCCCACATGCTTTTGTGAGACTTCTAATGTGTTTTTGCAACATTTAGCCTAGCTTGGATGGTTTCTTGGAAAAGGTTTTCGTCTTGCCACTCTACTCCATAGCCCAGACATGAAGAACATTTGAGATTGTTGTCACATGTACCGCACAGCCAGTACTTGCCAGATATTCCTGCAGCTCCTTTAATGTTGCTGTGGGTCTCTTGGTAGCCTCCCCGACCAGTTTTCTTCTTGTCTTTTCATCGATTTTGGAGCATCGCCCAGTTCATTGTAATGTCACNCCGCTCCTTTATTTTGTATTTTCCTTGTTGTGCCACATTGTGACATACTGTCTTAACTGTGTTCCATGGTATATGTAATGCCTAGGAAATTCTTTTGTACCCTTCTCCTGACTGGTATTTTTTAAACAATGAGATCCCTCTGATGCTTTGAAAGCTCTCTGTGGACCATGGCTTTTGCTGTGAGATGCAACAAAAAAAAAATGCCAAGAAAGTCCACCTAGAGCATCTGAACTGTATTTGTCATTAAGCAGAGGCATTTTAAATGGAATAGAATAGAATAGAATAGAATAGAATAGAATAGAATAGAATAGAATAGAATAGACTTTAATGATCCCACGGTGGGGAAAATTTGTAGTTGTATTATCTGACCTGTGGCCGTATGTTTTGGACACCCGAGTGAAGAGAGGAGCAGAGCTGTCAACTGATCACCACCTGGTGGTGAGTTGGATCAGATGGCAGGGGAAGATGCCACGTAGACTTGGCAGACCCAAACGCATAGTGAGGGTCTGCTGGGAATGCCTGGCAGAAGAACCTGTTAAGACGGTCTTCAACTCCCACCTCCGGCAGAGCTTTGACCGCGTCCCGAGAGCAGTGGGGGACATTGACTCCGAGTGGGCCTTGTTCCACTCTGCGATTGTTGAGGCGGCTGTTGCTAGCTGTGGTCGCAAGGTGGCCGGTGCCAGTCGTGGTGACAACCCCCGTACCCGCTGGTGGACACCAGAGGTTCGGGGAGCCGTCAGGCTGAAGAAGGAGGCCCACAGGGCGTGGCTGGTCTGTGGGTCTCCGGAGGCAGCATACAGGTACCGGATAGCCAAGCGGGGTGCAGCAGTGGTAGTTGCCGAGGCAAAATGACCGTGTGGGCACCCTGTGGGGGATGCTCCAGGAGTATGGGGTGGGTGGCTTTCTGTTAAGGGCCATTCAGTCCCTTTACCAGAGGAGCGTGAGTTTGGTCCGCATAGCCGGTAGTAAGTCAGACCTGTTCCCGGTGAGGGTTGGACTCCGCCAGGGCTGCCCTTTGTCACCGGTTCTGTTCATTACCTTTATGGACAGAATTTCTAGGCGCGGCCGTGGTGTGGAGTGTGTCGAGTTTGGTGGCAGGAGAATCTCGTCTCTGCTCTTTGCGGATGATGTGGTCCTCCCATCTCTGACCTTCAGCTCTTGCTGGGTAGGTTCGCGGCCAAGTGTGAAGCGGCTGGGATGAGGATCAGTATCTCCAAATCTGAGACCATGGTTCTCGACCGGAAAAGGGTGGCTTGCCAACTCCGGGTCGGTGGAGAGGTCCTACCTCAAGTGGAGGAGTTAAAGTATCTCGGGGTCTTGTTCACGAGTGAGGGTAGGAGGGATCGGGAGATCGACAGGCGGATAGGTTCAGCATCTGCAGTGATGCGGATGCTGAGCCGATCTGTCGTGGCGAAGAGGGAGCTGAGCCAAAAAGCCAGGCCTCCTGGACGCCTCCCTGGGGAGGTGTTTCGGGCATGTCCTGCCGGTAGGAGGCCCCCGGGTCGACCCAGGACACGTTGGAGAGGTTACATCTCCATTCTGGTCCTTGGGGTCCTGTCAGAGGAGCTGGTGGAGGTGGCCGGGGAGAGGACTGTCTGGAGCTCCCTAGTTGGGATGCTGCCCCCACGACCCGGATTCGGATAAGCGGAGGAAGACGACGACGACGATATATGCATCCCAACAGACCACAGCAGAATGGATAACAGAGCCAACAACAGAGTGATAGAAGGATTTTAGTAGATGGGAAGTAACTTCGAAGGACCTCAGCCTCCTCAGGAGTTGGAGGTGGCTTTGGCCCTTCTTATACAGAGGATCAGTGCTGTTGGACCAGTTTAGTTTGCTCTTGAGGTAAACACCCAGATTCTTAAAGGTATCCACCACCTCAATGTCTGCTCGCTGGATGTTTACTGGTGAGTGAGGATGAGTAATTCTATGGAAGTCAATCAACATTTTCTTTGTCTTACTGGTGTAAGCAAGGTGGTTACGCTCACAACAGTCCACAACGTCCATGATGACTATACTCCAGGTATTCATCCAGGTGGTCATCAGAGTACATATGAAGGTGGCAGCTTCTGGTGCTGTAGGTGAAGTCTGGGGTGAAGAAGGTGAATAGAAGGGGTGAGAGCACCGTACACTGTGGAGCTCCAGTACTGCACACAACCACCCCAGACATACAGCTGTGTAGCTTCACGTACTGTGAGGCCACAGTACTGTATGTGAGGCACACATGCGCGTGCACTAGGGGTTGCATGACTTAATTTTTTTAAAGTCGACAGTCAAGTAATGAAAATCTAGTCGACTTCGACCAGTCGTTGACAACGTCATACACCTGAAGCGGCCCGGGGGGGGGGGGGGGGGGGGGTGGTGGGGGGGGGGGGGGGTCGTTAGGTTTGCTGGAGTTTTTGACAATTAAAATTGCGCCCACATTTTCTAAGTTAACACATCTCTTTTAACAACGGTAGTTTCTGCATCCTACTTCAGTCGTCTCCCCCTGCGCAGCAGCAGCAAACTGATGCGCCTGCAGCCTCTCGGAGTTCCCGCTACTCCAAACATTAAAATAATTATTTCATTTTCTGTTCCTCACTTCTGAATACCTTCAACGGTGTTTGTTTGTTGCAGCACCAGGTACAAAAGCAAACTTGTTTTTATTTGACTATTATTCTGTCCTGTCTGTTTATTATCTTCCTGCATCTCCTCTCAATCCTAAAGAAAAACTGCTACCTGGGTTCATATATATTCACCTCATGAGTTACCTTTGAACTGCAGTTCTAAAAGATCTACCGACCACAAAAACAGCGGAGTGCTGCTGCTCGCAGGCCGACTACAACGGGACCGTTTTTGCTGCGGAGTTCGTGCCGGAGTGGAGCGGAGATAGCGGAATCTTGGGGGTGCGTCACCAGAGCACAAAACAGGTGAAGAGCCTCGCTCCGCAGCAGCGAAACGCATCAGGCACAAATAACAGACAGAAAACATGAAAGGAAATGAGCCGACATGAACGATCGCGTGTTTAATTTGTTTTTGAGGTGGTGACACCTGATTTGGCGGTGACGCAGATGTCTGGAGCGCGTCAACGATCAGAGCTTTGCATGCGCAAACTGGTTAAGATTAGGATGGGGGTGAGGGGAAGGTAAAATTGCAAGAGGGTAAACATCACAATTTGGTTAAATGTCCGTTTTACCGCCGGTGTCAGTACCGATGCTCTGGCACAGTGCATCGCCTCCACCTCCCGACGCAGGGGCTCATCACCTGCTGGAGGACTGCATCTTGTCAGCCATTATCACGTGACAGCGACTAGTCGATGACAGGCATAAAAAGTCACTACAGAGCCGTGAAGTCGACTAGTTCATACAACCCCTAGCGTGCACACACACACACACACACACACACACACACACACACACACACACACACACACACAGAAATAAACTTTAAAATTATTCAAATTTCACTCTGAGACTTTTGCAGCCCTGCATGATAGCAGGCTTTTGTGACCACAAACAAAAAATGCGATCTTCTCTGAAGCACAGTCATAAAAAAAAGTCCATGAAATCCCACATAAACGGGCCTTTTTCACATTCTTAAGATGATAAACAATGTTGTGTATTTTATAAATTGTCACACTAATCATTAGAACTAACTTGTTTGCTTCCTAACATGTAAACAGGTAGTTAAGTATTTCATTCTGACAAGTTTTTGGAGCTCTAAACACACACAAAACACATTTCACAGCCAAAGTAATTTCACATTAAAATTCATTCCAGCAATTAGTCAGGCAGTCACACAGAAGACAGCAAGCCCTCAATGACAACACTTTTAATGGGGTCATCGTTTTGTGTTGTCGACTGTTGAGCCATGCAGACTTTCTCCTTCAAAGTAAACTATAGTAGTTTTCTATTTTTGCAGGAATTTCAAAGGACCATCCAGGTTGCTGTGGTTACATAAAGGATGTCTTGGCTCACAGCTTTGCACAGGTAAGTGGAAAGCTTCAAAGATCCACTGCATTCAGGCAGAAACAGAACTGTTATTGTTTTCCAAGCCACAGCAGCAGCTTTTAATGAGACAATTAAAAATGATTCTTTGGAAAGGAGAGGCAGGCCATTATATTGAATTCTTACAAATTCTTTGAACTAGGATGGCAACACTTTTCATGCTGATTAATTGGTCACACGGGGAACAGTTA
Source organism: Nothobranchius kuhntae (assembly GCA_006942095.1). Taxonomy (NCBI): domain Eukaryota; kingdom Metazoa; phylum Chordata; class Actinopteri; order Cyprinodontiformes; family Nothobranchiidae; genus Nothobranchius; species Nothobranchius kuhntae. Next base: position 1,595 of record SSNQ01033726.1, on the reverse strand, counting down.
CAACACAGAGCAGCTCTATATATAGTGATATCAATATATTACATACCCTTGAAGAAAGAAGCAGAAACAGATCGTAACTTAAGTGCTCTCACCGTGTGTAACATTGTGCAACAGTTTGTTTATAATAATTCACAAACTCAGCTTCACTTTTAAAAAACCTTTATATTTTCAACTTTTTTCTTTGCAAACAGTTGAGCATTGAAAATAAATAATAAAATGTCATGTTTATCAATGTTCAGTGAAACTCTGCTTTAGGTCATTAGGTAGAAAATCAGGCTCTATTTTATGAAATTGTTGATTATTACAGCAGAGATAACTAGGACATAGATGACTCTGACTTCTGACTCTGCTTAAAGAGTGAATCATCCCCAATCACTGCCCCAGTACTGCTCTCTTGGTCCGTCAGGCAACGCCTCCTTTAGGTGCATTTTTCAAACAGGAAGTGTGGGTAGAGTAAGACTCTGGTAGGGGTGACTGACTCTTTAAACATACATGAAAGCAATAGATCTGGACCTTCATTTATACTGGAGCGATGGTGGCACAGGAGTTCAAGTGCTTGCCCCGTAATCGGAAGGTTGCAGGTTCGAGCAACGCTCAGTTTATCAATGTCGTTGTCTCCTTGGGCAAGACCCTTGCCTGCTGGTGGTGGACGGAGGGACCGGTGGCGCCAGTGCTCGGCAGCCTCGCCTCTGTCAATGCACCCCAGGGCAGCTGTGGCTACATTGTGGCTCATGCTCACCAGCGTGTGAATGGGTGAATGACTGATTGTGTTGTAAAGTGCCTTGGGAGGTTCCAGGACTCTAGAAGGTGCTATATCAAATACATGCCATTTACCATTTCACTGTAGGCTTATGCACAAAACAGGGTCTGAAAATTGCATACGTTCTTTTCTATGCAAACTTTGAGATTCACGAAGAAGAATTCAACAGGAAAAGTTATTTTAAGTAAACTCTGACTCTGACCCTTTTGGGAAACTGGCTACTGAGAATCTGAATGAAAATATGTTGCTTTTAAAAGTTGTACCACATTACATTCTTTCGTAGGCTACGTCTTCAAATGACTAATTGGTGTATTATGTGTTTGGCACACCACAGTGCATTCAGCATCAATCAAACAATAAAATGATAACAGCGGAGACAGAGCTGGTGCTATCTGAGCACCTGCAGCTCAGGTGTCCTTAAACAGCTTGTTCCAGTGGCTACTAGCCAACAGGTGGGCAGATATTTGTTTGATATGATGGAAAAATATATGTCAATTTCTGCCCAAAACATCTTTGGGTTAGAATAAGTGTGCCCCTTACACCTGGAGTATCTCAGGATCATTGATTATTGTCATCTTCCTCTTTCTCTTTTAGGATTTGTTTTAGTTCTTTTATTGGCTTTTAAAGCACTGAATGGTTTGGCTCCAGCATAATTAGCAGACATGTTGCAATTGTATGTTCCCTCTCAGGCAGTCCACTATGAAGGCCTGTCCCTGCTCATGGTCCCCAGCTCAGAAGCTGTGTGTGTGTGTGTGTGTGTGTGTGTGTGTGTGTGTGTGTGTGTGTGTGTGTGTGTGTGTGTGTGTGTGTGTGTGTGTGTGTGTGTGTGTGTGTG